>JANHGL010009422.1:31393-58804 GCA_024611195.1 Ceyx melanurus | reverse complement strand
CAGCCTGGGCTAGTTGAGGGTGTCCCTGCTCCCTGCAGGGGGCTGCACTAGATGACCTTTGGAGGTCCCTTCCAGCCATAAACATTCTATGATTCTAACTCCTAGGACTCAGCTTTGCTTGAGCCCTCAATCACTGGTATTGATTCACTCAACAAAAACCATCCCCACTTGCAAGCAATTTGCAAGACACATCAACATGCCATTATACAGCAGAAATGATAAACAGAGGAAGAAGCCTTGATTCAGCAAAGCCATCTGACCTCCCTGCATGACACACATCTGCCCATTTCAGGGGGCTCCTTGACCAAGCTGTGTAGAAATCCAGATATTTATAAAAAAAAATAATTAAAAAAAATCAAAATATAGCATTTCTAAAGCTTTTTTTCACATGAAAAAAAATATTGTGCAACAGAGACATTCAACAGCAAGTCGAGCTTTTGCTGTGCAGCAGCTAGCCCCAGAAAACCAGCAGCACTGGCCATAGTCTAAAACACACACACAGAAAACCAGCAGCAGTGGCACACACATCTGTACCAACCCCATTTTGCAAGGATGCTTTGATTAAAAACACCAGCCTGGTCTCCAGGCTTCCCCCAGCAGCCTGAAACACAGGTTTGCTCCCTCCTTGCTGCACACTAATGTTATTCTTGAACTCTTTACCATGGAATAGCTGGACTGGGATTCTCCCAACAGCCCCTGGCAGCTTTTACCTGGTGTCAGCACAAGTCAGTCCCCCAGTTCTTGGCTAAGCAATGGACACAACACCAGTTTAGTCATCTCCTAGAGATCATTCCTGGAGGTGCTGAGCATCTCCTTGATGCTCCCAAATAAGGACACCCAGAGAGTCAATTTTATCTGTGTTTCTCTCCACTGCCTTTAGCTCAGACAACATTCCAGGAGGAAAGACTCTACCAGCACCAAAAGGTTGGGAGCACTTTGTTCTAACAGGGTAAGGAAAGCTGATCTTTCTGTATCCTGCAACATCTGGCTTTGTGGAAAACCAACTGTTGGCCCTGGTACAGTCAGTTCAGCACTTTGCACATTGGAGGGGGGGGGAAAAAAAGCCCCAAAACCCCACAACACTCATTGGTTTCCAAACATGCTCTTCTGTTATCTCCAACCACCTCAGCAGCAGCCAAAGCTCTGCACACACACCCGACAGATGTGCACTTCAGCACGGAGCAGACTGCATGTTTTCAAGCTGCTGCTTTCCATCTGATTTCAGATTCAGATTCCCTGGCAGACACCAGCAGCTGCCAAGGAAGACCTTCCAGAAATTCCACTTTTCCAGTCATCCTGCAGTTGCTGGGGTGCAGACAAAGTATATGGGGGTGGCACGGCTGTGCTCTGCCAGTCGCTCCCTTCTCACACTACAGGAATGCAATTGGAAAACCTTTGGAAATTCAGGTGAAAAAGGAAATAAACCCAAGGTTGCCATCCTGTTACATGCACTAGGAAGGAAAGGGCTCCTGGAAAGGGCTCTTCTGAACTTTGTACAGCTGTGAGCAGAGCAAGGAGGAAATTCCACACGCTCAAATTCCTCTCATTACAGAAGCATTACCTCATTACCAATCCAGAGTTGGATTTAGCATCTAAAGGTTATCCCAAACACAGCCATATGTAAGGCAAAATGTCCCATGAACATACATGACAGCATCCATTTTATTCAGGGTGACATTTTTCACTAGGCTGCAGTAATTAGATTAAGTTGGGGGGGGGATACAGCTGTCTCATGCAATTGGAAATTCTCCCTAAGCTGTCATTTCCAGAAGGCACTCCTCCATATTTCCCATGTGGTCCTTCATGCTTGTAATTGGAATAAATAATGCTCCTAAACTTCTTTTCAGCCACAGAATGATTTGAAAATTATCACTCGGATCATGCAAAGTCTCCCCTGATTCTAACGAGCTGTCAAGATTTTGATGCTGGCAGTGGAAGAAAGGTCATTAGTGGGGGCAAGGAAATAAAAAGCCGAGGAACAGATTTTCATGCTGGCAGGAAGAAAGAGAAAAATCAAGACATTATCTCTGTGTTTTAGTCCATGCTATAAAAATGCTGCTTTGATTCCTTCCAGAAGGTTTTGTCAAAACACGAAGGCTTTGACGAGATGCAAAGGGAAAGCTGGAAAGGTAGGAGGTCCACCTGCTTTTGGCCCCAAAAGTTAATATTTTACAATGCTAAAATCCTCTTGCTGTATTCACAGGTAGAAAAAGAAATCTCCTGGATGGGATATGCCATATGAACAAAGCAAAAAAAAATAAATAAAAATCAGCAAACTCTGACATGGAAAACTTTTTTTGAGTGGAACTTTTCACCTTATGCCAAGGCAGAGCTTCCCAAGCAGCTCCATAAAGGGCCAAGACACCATCTCCTGTCTTCTGCTCTCCCTGGTGCACAAGAACCAAAGACTTTCTCCCTGACAGTGCCCAGCAACAGCATCATTACATTCCTTTGTGCAGCTGAACACTGGGGGATATAAAGAACTCAAGATACAACCTTCAGAAACATATTAGGGATAAATAAATTGCCTTTGACATCCCCCATTCCTCTTACACTTCCCAAGACAGGCTGAATGTTGGAGCAGAGCATGATGCATCTTCCCAGAGATGTTCAAGCTAATTTAATAAGAATAATCAGTTTATTCTAATACAGATAGCTCTGACCCATCAATCAGAGAGTGACTGTCTCCCTTGGGGACCATGATGGATAAGCCAGGGTGTGCTCCACACTGTGCTGGTTTGGACTGGGATAGAGTTACTTCCCTTCACAGTAGCTGGTACGAGGCTATATTTTGGATTTCTGCTGGAAACCGTTGCTAATCCAGGGATGTTTTCATTATTATTGAGCAGTGTTACACAGAGGCAAAGCCTTTTCTGCTTCTCACACCCCCAACACAAGCACAAATCCCAATTTAGCACCTAAATCATCAAACTGGCCCTTCTTTTAGCACTGTGCATCATCAGACTTAGAGCATTTCCACCTTTCTTCCATGCAAGCTGCAGAGGATGGGAAAAGCCCAAACAACTGTCCTCTGTTCTGTTGATCTGACTAAAGCACACAGACATACCAGGAAAAATATCTTTCCAGAGAGGGTGGTTGGGCATTGGAATGGGCTGCCCAGGGAGGTGGTGGTGGACATCCCTGGAAGTGTTTAAAACCCATGTGGATGTGGTGCTGGGGGATATGGTTTAAGGACCCTGGCAGTGCAGGGGAAATGATTGGACTTGATGATCTTAAAGGTCTCTTTCAACCAAATTATTCTTTGATTCTGTGATTGCCACCTACATTGGTGCAACACATGACATGGTCCTGCTCTGGACTCAAAAGATCTCCAGGGTCCCTTCCAACCCCTGACATCCCCCTGAGAAAGGAGCACTGGGCTCCACCAAGGCAACACCAACATCCCTCTTGTGCAGCTGGCAGAGGCATCATGAAAATTCCAAATAATGAAAAATGGGCCACCCCCAAAGGCTGGGGAAGATCAGAACAGGTAAAATTGGAGCAGTTGCTGCAAGGTGCTGGGAGGAGAAGCACAGAACTAGAAGACAGGACTGCAGGGAACCATTTCCCCAAGCCTGATCAACAGCACTGAGCTGCAGAGGCACCCCCAGAAGCATCCAGTTTAATCCCCTGTTAAACCGCATTGGCTTAACAAACAGGATTCTATACAGTTCATCTCTTTTTTGTTGTTAGTGGATAATAAACTGGAATAGATAGTTAGAAAATAATTAGCAAGAGTGCTTTTCTAGTTAATTGGCAAGAGTTATTTTCCTCTACACAATGCCAGGTGCTATCTCAAGTGCTCATCTTGTGCAGCACTTCAATCAGGGGCTGTGCAGAGCCCAGCAGATGATCCACAGCCAGCTCCAGAGCCCAGGCAACGGAGGCACAGGAAGGAATAAACCCACAAATTACTGAGCTTGGACCAAAACCAGAGGCACACAGAAGGAGCTCTTCAGTGCCTCTAAAAGATTCCACATAACCAGTCGGATTTTTCAGCTTGTAAATGAAAATTACTAATAAAATCCCTACAAAAAAAAAGCATTAAGCATCTGCAAAATATCAATGGTAAATGGAAAATTAATAGAAGTTGCACTGCTAGGGAAAGTTTGTAGCTGGGAGTATGAAGCCCATGCTGTCAAATGCTTCCAAGTGATTAATTTTCACACTTCAGGAGATTACAGAAGGGTTGGGGTTTTTTTTCATAACATTCCTCACCGCCTTAAACCTTGTGAAATTATTTATACCCATGAAAAGGGTATACATCATTTTTATTCTGATCTGATCTCACACTGCAATGGCTTCCCACTGATCTGTGAAACCAGACAAAGCTTAGGACCCCTCAACTTTTCCTTCCATCAATGATTTAAGCAACAATTTCCTTTTTTTCTTTTTCCATTGACCGCTAATTAACTGACTACCCTTATTAATATTAACTGACTCCTTTAATTAATATTAACTGACTACTTCTATGGGATTTTCTCAGGCAGGAAGGCAGCTAGCAAATAAGAATTTGCTAATCATTTGTTCAGAAGCAGAGCTGAAACAGCATCATTAAGTATGGTTTCAGTTTATGCCAGCATTGCAAAAAGAGAAACAGCTATATTAGGCAACAAGTACCTTATAAATAAATATTTTTATGGATGTAATGATAGACCAGCTCATTAAAGACCATGTAACCATCTGCAAACTTGAAAGCACTTCAGTCTAATTGCCTTGTACACAGCAAATTTCCAGAATATTAAAAATACGATCTTTTTTACAGACATCTTTAAAATTTCCACGTTAAAGGATTAGACTCAAATCTTTTGTGTTTTATTCAACACCTTCCCACTGACCTTTCTCAACCTGGCAGCACAGAACCTGGAGAGCTGGCAAAACATGACCTCAAATTTCCACCATTTCCATCATCCTTAAACATCTCCCTTTTTCCAGGGAATTTAGCAGTACATTTTACAGAGGTTTCTGTAGCATGTCAAGCAGCAGAGCAGTTACTTAATTATCCTGCCAGTTTTAGCAGATATTTGATACAATCACCCATAATAGAAATTCCTTCTGCAGGGAGCAAGAACATTCCACTTAAACCATCATGTACAAACATCAGCAGTTCCCAATTATTAAGTGCAAATGTAGGATGCTACTTAACTGCAATTAGCAGCAGCCACATTAGGTTTGGGGTTGGGTTTTTTTCCTTAGTTTGTGTTTATTTTTAAGATACTAGAGCTTAGTTTATGCCTAATACATGAAATTTTATTTGAGTGAGGTTTAGAGAGCTAGGAAATCCCAAAGTAAATCATCCAGATTAGCCACAATGCTCCAAGAAAATTATATGGCATCAATATGCCTCCCAATTCCACCAGAAAGCAAGCTGCTGCTCAACATCAATGGCACATTTTATTAGAGGTAATTGTGTTTATTTGTTCTAACTACAAACAAGCTGGTGAAAATGGGGGTGGGGGGAAAAAAAAAAGTCTTGAAAAAGCTCATTTTCCCCAATTTTGTGCAAGTGATGGTTTAGAGTATAATACTGCTTGATTAGCTGTACAGTGGAACCTAAAATAAAGCAAATTTCCATAGAGAAAGGGAAACTAGAGGGTTTTTCCCCCCCCCAGACTGAATACTGAAATTTGAAGTTTGTCTACATGCAATTTGGGAAATGTTTGGAGGAATTTTCTGTACACATGCTATTAACATCTCAGAAAACACTGATGGGGGTGCAAACAAACTAAATCCCTTTCCACATGGAACTTTATGTCCAGGCTTCTCCATCATGGGCTCAAACACGAGGTGAGAGGGTTTTTTATGGCACACACTGGGAAACTGAGAAGCTAAATAAGGTTTCAAGTGGCTTCTTCTCTCCCCACACCAGTGTCCAAATCTCTTCCACCACCCTCCAGTTATTTTTCCCTTGACGTTTCTGATGGAATCACCTTTTGCTGATGGCTGCCCTTTATTTTTTTAACCTTTATATATATATATATGTTTTATTCAGGGTTCTATTACAGCTCAGAAGGTAGAATACCAGCTCTCACTCCCTTTCATCCAGCTAAGGCTGAAGGAGGTGATTTAAACCAAAGGAGACAGTCAACCCAAACTCTACAGCTCAACAATCCTCAGGCTGAATCTGTTTTGTTGTTCTGCTTTTTTTTTTTCTGGAGGTGCAGCAACATTTGGTGCACAAAAACTGGTCAACAGGCTTTGCTTCCCTTCCTCACCTCCTTTTATTCCAGTGATTTCTCTGAGCTCCTCACACATAGCAGCAAACAGCCCTGGGCAGGTTCACACCAGTAAAGCAGAACAACCCTAGCAAGCTGATTTCAAATCCCAAAAAAATCCATTTATTCAAGGTCTGGTTTTTAATACAGCCTAGCAGAGGAATGGTGTGCTCAGTTTGTGTTCCATACAGGTCAGAAAGCACCTGATACACATGGACAAAACCTCTACAGCACTCAACCTGAACACTCCAGCCTGTTGATGCTGGATGGGAAGCCTTGGGTGATCCATCACCTGCTGAAAAAATCCAGTGCAGGGAGAAGTTATCACCAGGATCAATTCAGAAATTGCCAGCTGAGGTCTTAGTGCACATTTTATGAGCAAGATGAAACCACAATAGCCTGCACTGACCTTAAAAATCCAGGTCTGTAAAACTAATCCTGCTAAGTCACTTGCTTTGCTGGTGTGGGTGAAGATAACCCCGTGAGTTAATGTTCGTGGCATTAAGACCCAAGACTATGAGATTTAGTCACCTCTAATTAAAACAGATCTAAAATGCATCTAAAACCTTCCGTGACAGCACTGGCTGAGCCTGTCACTGGCTTGAATTTGGCTCCCATTCCCAAAATCTTGCCATCATTTCAGTACTTATTGGGAATTATTTCTCCCTCAAGAACGATGTGTTCGTGACTCTCCCAGCTTCTGATTTGCATTTAGACTGCAAGGAAAAAAAAAAAATTCCTTTGCCACAGTCATCTCCCAGCCCTTCACCATTTGAATATTTCTACCCTAATTAATGTCACTTAATGTAAAATATTATTCTGTATTCTACAGAGTGGCTGTAAATTATTTACTTGTAAAACATGTTGACTTTTCATGAGTTGTTTGTACAGTAAGCACTTCACCATCTAAACTGTAGGGGGAGAGAGAAATCAATCATTTGTAATAATACCCAATAGGAGGTTTACCACATGTTATATCAATTTTTATGTCTGACACAAATAGCTGCAGCCATTACTTTGGATTTTTATTTTCTGAAGGGAATTAGAAATTCACTGTTACCTTCTGCTTTTCTCATGCTGCCTTGGAAAATAACACAATTTAAAGGTGTTTGGTGCCTTTCTGATCCACTAATTAAGGAGGCACATTAATAAACCACCACTTTAGAATATTCATTAAGCAGACAGTCTATCTGAAGCAAAAAGCCAATTTGTATGGGACTTAAGGAAACCAGCATAAAACAACAACATAACATCAAGGTAATGAAATGCTTTAAAAAAAAATAAGGTTAAAAAAAAATCACATTTAACTTACTGCTCATTCCACATCCTACATATTCTGTGTTACTTTTCCACATGCATTAAGGTTTGAGGTATTGATTGCTTTCAGTAAACTAATTACTTCTCTTATTGGTACTACTTAGTTTGGTTATTGAAAGGCATCTCTATTAGCCCACCAAAAGCAACCCTCCATCCCAAGGCCTATAAATAAAAAGGGTGGGTTTATTGGCTTGTCAAGCACTCCTGCTGGTTTTCCTTCGGGTATTTATGCTCCTCAGACTCTCCTGCATCTACAGGACAAATCCTTATCCATGCAGGAGAAGCATCAACCCATCACAACAACACTGGGACTGCAGGATTTCCCACAGCAGGAAGCTGTGCCACAGCTGATCTGTGCTGAGTGATGGATCTGAGAATGTTCCTCAGATCCAACCATGGATATCCATCCATGGATATCCAACCTGCCACTTGCCTTGGGCATCACTGACCATCTGAACACCTAACAGATCTTCTAAAGCTCTTGTACCTGGGCTGTGTTTGACAGGTCTGCTGCTCAGGCACAAGGAGACAGACTTCTTGGCCTGAGGATGAAGCTCATCTCTGCTGAAGTCAGGGGACCCTGAATGGACAAGGAGGAGTAAAGCAAATTGGCACCAGCCTCAGCACACTGAGGTAAGCCACGTTCTGAAATACCAGGTCTACAGGCATAGAAAATCCTGACAACATGATAACACGAGAGGAAAAAGAATTGGAAACTCCATAGAGGAGAAAGAACAGAAAAATAAGAATAGGAAAACCACAAAAATAATAAATGTGAATTGCAAAGCTAGACTCTTCTCCCTGGCCCAAGGCATGAAAGGATTCCAGGCTGCCCTTGCAACACCACTGTCCTCTGCCAGCCACCCACACAAGTGATTGCAAAGAGCTCAGTGGCACCTCACTGCCCACCCAGAACTCCTCTTCCCCCCCAGAGTGCCCTGTGGGGCCAAAAGAACTCCATTAAACCTCTGCACTTTCTGCTAGAAAGCATCCTCTGAAGGTTGATTCCATTTTCATGTCATACCCTCCACAGACCAGCTGTGCATCAATAAATGCAGTTGAGAGGAGAGGTTGGGAGCAGTCACACACAGACCTGGAGTTAACAGGTACATTCTGCAGCAGTATTTCACCCTAATTCCAAGCCTGAAGCAGAATTCACAGTGACAGTGCATAGAAAACACCTTAATCCACCCAAAAAAACCCCATTTTGTCCCCCATCATTTTGCTGCCCATCAGAGGTCCCATCTCATCAAGAGCAACAAGCTCCCCATGACCCCTCTGCTAGTTCTGCAGCCAAGCAACATGTGAGCCATGAATTATGAGATGCATTAGGTTGATGACATTTCACATGCAGACAAGCTGTTAAGTATTTATCAGTCAAGGGCTCGGTGTCAAAACGTTTGTTATAAAGCTGCAAACACAAGGCAGATGTAGGAAACTGCCACTCAAGATGAATCACCAATACTTTCTGTGTTTTGATCAATACTGCTGCTTTGCTGAAAGATGAGAGCGACAAAAAATGGATGTTGAGACTGTAATTGAAGCCCCAGAAGTCCAGCTTTGCACTTGGAATACTTTAGAAGGGTCCTCAAATCCACACTATAGGTAAACCTATTTTCTCAGTGACAATTGGTATTCATTTAAAAGAGCTTTTATCACCCTTGATGCTTAAAGCATCATTTGATCCCAATTTTCCCTGATTTTTTTTCCCCTTTTCCACTGAGGTTTTAAAGGACTTAAGTACCTGGAGTAGAAGTAGCATTGAACCAGGAAGGTGTCTGATAAATAGGAGCTCTGACTCTGTTCTCCAAAATAAATGGCCAATGTCCCATAAATCCACAATCGATTCCGAATGCCACTGGATGGTGATTTGCTTACTCTTAATGCTGCACATTCTTACAGTCATTTACATGGTGTGATAAATGATTCAGAAATCAATTTCAGCTCCACAAAGTGCAGTTTACCCATTACTTGGATAAAAACACTACAGCTACTTAACGTTTCCTATTACAGCCAATTTAATTTATTACCAGAAGAGCAACGCTGTAAGATTTTGATCTAGCAAAGGTACCAGGAGATAATGGAACACCAGAGGATATTATGACCATGAAACATGAAGAAGGGCAAGAAGGCATTTCCATTTATAGAGGGAAGTAAATATTGGAGATCATCAACTGGCCAATATAACTGGGATTAGAATTAGAAATAGAAGCTGAGGGGTTCTGTTGGGAAATGCCTGTTGGTTTTATGCACGAGTTAAATAAGAAAACCACTGTTGGGATAAAAGCTGCTTATTGGAACTGAATCTGAGTTCAGATTGCAACTGATCCCATATAAAATTGTGTTAAATTCTTTAAACTGCCTGTTCTGAAACTCCCATGGGACCAGTATTTCTTCCTTTGCCCAACTTTGACACCCTGAAGCTTTCCAGGAAGACAAAGAACATCCCCATTTTTGGAGAAGAATTGTGCTTTACCTAGGAAAGGTTCATTAGTTTCTTCTAGCAATTAAGCTGGGAGGTTTACCTCAGTTTACTCTCTTTAGAGCCAATGGAAATATTCCATGAGCCAAAAGGAGCTGCCACTGCTGAAGTGATGCAGGTAGCACCACAGCCAGTTGTCCTCCCTTCAGCAGGAGGAGATTTAATCATGCAAAAGAAGTGAGGTGACTTAAATGACTTCCACACCACACTAACCCTCTGCAGGTTTTCTCCTCTTCTGAGCTGCTCTGCAAAAATCACCAGGTCTTTGGATTTTCTTTGGCTTTCCCTTTCCTTTTATCAGTTAGAGGTAATTCTGGGGATTTGTTCTTAAGTAGCTACCTTGACTCAGCTTAGAAAAAAGGATGAGTTCATTTATGTTATCCAACATGAGGAAATTGTCAAGTTGGGGGGGGAAAAAAAAAAGTTATTTTAATCAAACCACAAAACCAGATTGGAACCAACAGCTGTAGCAGTGAAGGGAAGCTGAAAACCATTATATCATTTACCAGGCACCAGTGAGCAGGACACAGCTCAGTACTGAGCTCCAGCAGCTTACTAGGGGCTTTTTTCTTACATTAAAAAATTCAGTGCTTGGTTGCTGATGATCCAAAAATGGCAATTTGCTTTCCTCTCCTTTAAAAATTACACCCTGCAAATGAAATGGAGCAAGAAGACAAAGACAATAGCTAAATGATTGTTACAGTGGAACTGCAGGAGCATCCTGGATGTCTGTTCTTCCTGAAATACAAAACCCTGCTTATCATGGGGAGTGATCAGCACTTAGCCATCCTGATCAGCTCTGGGCTGAAAAAGAATCAAACATTTCTCTGGAGATCTGGACCAGTTCATCCTGTTACTGTCTAGACTTGCAACAAAAAGTTCTGCTCTTCCCTTTGAGCTCTGAAGGGGTTTCCCTGGAGTAACATGGGATTATTTGCTACAATTTAAAGATTAACTACAATTTCTATTGGAATATTGGAGTTATGTTGTATTTTAATACTGCTGCCTTTCTGGGTGGTCACCTGGACACCTTTTTGGTTTGTGCTTGCATTTTTTGTTTTTTTTGTTTGTGGACGGGATGTGCGGAGAATTCTCATTATTCTGTTGCGTTTGGGGCGAAGGGCAGTGGAATAGAAAGGTTCAAAATGTTCTTTTCATTGTAATCCCCAGGGGGTNNNATATATTATAGATATATAAAAAAACCAAAGTGTTTCTGGCCTTTTTTTCCCAAACTTGAAGTATTTCCAACCTCACTTCCACATCTCAGCCTGAAGAGCATCCTTCCTATATGCTCTTAATGTTGCTGCAGTTCACTCAGCAGTGATTTCAGTGGATGCTGAGCACAGCCCCTTGGACTTTTGCAACCCTAACACCAGGGCCAAACCTAATCCACTAAACACAGACAACAGAGCATCTTGGGAGCCCCTGGCACCCCCAGAACCAGATGCAATTTCAACATCCTACAGGCTTATATTTCAATATTCCAGGTGCAAAAGCCACTGCCTGTGGCGTGTGAGGGTTTTCCTGAATGGAAACACCCATAAATCTGAATCAGGACTTAATGCAGGTTGTGGTCTGCAAAGTGCTGGAATATTGATGTTGGTTTCCTCCTCTAATACCATGTATTAATTCAGATAAGCTGATGTTAGCATCTTCTTGGCAAGCAGTCCACGGACAATCAATAGATCAAAAAAAAAAAAAAAAGAATTCTTTATTTATGTGGTACAGCTTAGAGTAGGAGATCAATTTTCCTTCTCCACCTGCCATTTAGGTTAACATAACTCCATAATAATGCTGATGCCATTAGCTGAAATGCTGGTACTTTAGCCCTTTTTTTCTGTTGCATTGAAAATAATTTAGTCAATATGTTTGCTCACAGCTGGCAATTTTCCAGGGTAGGCAGAGAAATTAACCTAGAGCCGAATGTCATTCCCTAATTGTTTACATATTGTAAAATAGCCATTTATTTTGTTTGCTTTTTGTGGGCCAGCTGATGTTATCGTGGCAGTTTGGATGGCCAGGCTGGAGGCTAAAAATTAAGGAGCTGACCAGCTGCAATATTTCTCTCACAAGTGTCCTTAAAATATCAGGACAGGTGCCTGAGTTCTTCGGTTTTAAAAAAGATATTTTTTTTATTTTCTTTTTTTCAAGGCAGCCAATAAAATTGAGCTATGTTCCAAGTTTGCACAGCAAAAGAGCTGAGTGACATTGCTTAGAAGATGACCCTTCCCACAGGGTCCCAAACTGCCTTTAAGAAAGCAAGCTCCATTTTTCTCCCAGGCAACCACAATGACCCTTTGCCCAGCCATTCATTCCACAGCAGAACAGGTTGTGGAACATTAGACCTGATATTTTGCTGGTGGTTAGACACCTTGAATAGCCCAAACTCTGCCAAGCTCCCCTCCTGGGCTTAATCCAAATCCCTTTTACAAGCCAACTTTACGTGTTGAATAGCATCTAGCAGAAAAAGTAGCTGGAGGATCTAACCATTCAAATCATAATCTATCCATGGACATCCCATGAGCAGACAGCACAGAATTATTTCTTCTTTAATAAGCAGCTTGGGAATCTGCTCATCCAGAAGACCTCCTGGGAAGCATCTTCAATAATTCATATCTCTATCAATGCCACATGAAAGCATCTTCTTCCCAGATTCTGATTTATTTTAAGGTGAACACAATCATCATCTCCTCAATCTTGGCTTTCCAAGCCAGCAAATAGTCTCCTGACACCACAAATAAACATAACCCAGTATATTCCTGTATGAAAGACCCCCAACTTCTGCCCTACTGAAGCCTCAGCAGCCATCACTATCAAATTTTTAACTATGCAAGTCAGAGCTAACCCCGGAAATAAGGCACTGAAAACAAACATTCCAGTAGCAGCTCAAGGCTCTTAAAACTTATTTTCCGCTGTCATTTTAGGGCTAAAACTTCAGATGTTCAGACATCTGGAAAGGAACGTTGCCAGAATGAATCTTCACAACATTTCCTTTAGTAGCTGCAACCAGCAGCTCCATTTCTGACTTCCAACAGAGATTATATCAGGCATTGATTTTAACTCACACCAGAAAGTACATGTTGATGTGCCAGCAACAAAAGCAACTGATTGTACCTTTCAGAAAAATACCACTTAAAAGGGAAAGAGAAAAGAGCTTGACTGCTCAGAGACAAAAGTTTTATCTATCATGCTATTATCTTAAAAGATGGGAAAAAATCATTTTATTGCAAAGTTGCCAACTTTCATCTTTGGGAATTGGCTTGAAATTCATCTTCACAGTGACATGAAATACCTGGGTTTGTGTGTAGTTATTTCTAGGCTTGGAGGGGGGGGGGGGGGGGGGGTGTTTTTTTTTTTTAAATCATTTTTTAGAAATTTGTTTTGGTTTTTGGTTTATATTTATATTATCTAGGAAGTGTGTTGGTATTTTGTGTGGTTTGTGTGGTTTTTATATGGGGGGGGGGGGGGGGGGGGGGGGGGGGAGTGTCCTTCTTTCTTTGAACTCATTTCTAGCAATTTACTGCTGGCTCATGATTGCTGAATAAAGGGCACACCATAACAATTCCTGAGCAAGCACAGTTCCCAGAATTAAGTGCTGAAGATTTCTGCATTGTGGATGCTTTTATCCCTCACCAGTAGCCTGAACTCAGGATGAACCCCTCCCCACCAGCAAGCTTTTAAGCAAATTCTAGCATTTTGCATAACCCAGTGAAGGGCCAGAGGCAGCTGTGGAAGGGGCTGGGAAGATGAGACTAAAAGTGAGGGAGAGGGAAAGAAAAACAACAGCAGCAAAGAGAGAAAAGCATCCTGGCACCATAGAGATGCAAATCCAAGGCTCTTCCACCCTGCTGTCCAAGTCTTTAAAGACTTAAGAGTATTTACCCCAGCAAGCCAAGTCACCTTGATTTTTCCATCCCTGGTGGTTTTCTTTTTTTCCTTTCCATGGTATATAGCTGCCTTAAGAGTCAGTTTTTCATCTCTGGGTAGATTCCCCCACTGGCACTGAAGGTATTTTTGCCCCCACTGCAGAGCTGATTGTATGTTTGTGAGTGGCTGCAATTAGAATTGTCTGCTTCAGCTTGCTGGCCTTCCAGAGGAGCCCCCTTCTTGCTGAAAACAGGCAGCCAGAACACTCTCCTTGCCTTTTTCTCTGAGCTTCCAACAAAAAATCCCCATTTCTCCACAAGAAAACTTCCTTTACAGCACACATCCACCTCCTGCAAAGAGCTTAGTACTGGGAATATTCATATATAGCTATAGGGATAGGATTTGTTTTCATTAAAGAAAAATGGGTACACATCATTTCATCTCCATAAAGCTTTCAACACTCTTGGCTGTGTTATCCATATGGATTTTTATTAAAAAAAAAATAAAGGCACAGATTAAAAGTTTTCAAGCAGCAAATAGTGCTTGAAAGGTAATTTTGCCCAAAGCCTGTGTCTTATTAATATTTCAAAATATCATTCGGAACTTGCAAAATGCATCTGGAAAATATGTGGATAAAAAAAAGCTTTTCTATTCTGGAGAATGTTCATCTCAAGAAAATAGAGAAAATATTTGGATAACTCAATTATTTTCTTCTCTAAGCATCCCTCAGCATTCACTACCTGCAGAGGGGAGGGCAGCCCAGGAGGCATCTCCTAGGCCCCTCCTAAAAGGAAGGGATGAAAATGACATTCCATTGCTGCTATTTCTTCCCCAACCCATCCATCACCTAAAATGCTCTCCCACATCAACATCATCCTCATTTCATCAGCATCACATGCCTGTTTTATGGTTGTGGACACCGAGGCAAAGATATCTACTGACATTCCTGCCTTCAAATGCACTGGCAGCAGAAAGATGGACACTCTAGCAGTGGCTGTTCCTAAATATATTCCTTTTTTTTTTTTTTTTGCTAGGCCCTGTGTGAATGCCAAACCTGCTCAAAAGATTTACTCAAACTCAGAAAACACCATTTATTTCAGCATTTAATGCTTTGCTTCTCCTGAAAGCAAAGGAGGAGCGTGCCAGACTTAGGAATATTTTTGGCTTCTTTTCCATCTTTAAAATACCAGATCCTGAGAATTTTCCTGTTTCACTTTTGCAAAGCTCCTTTTCCTCAGCCTTGGCTGCTGCCTTCCAAAAAGGTGTGAGTTGCCATGGCAACGTGCATCTCCATGGTGATGTACCACACAGCAAGACATCCTGGTGTCAGCATGGACACCAACCACGCAGCACAGGTCCTGGGGGATTACTGGGAAACCAAGAGGCTGTTTTGTGTTTGTAAACACCTCACAGTATTAACCAGGCTCAGTCTGAAAAGTAGGAGAGGAAGGAGGCACAGGCAAAAAAAAACAAGCAGCTGGAAAATGGAATAAGAGCTAAAAGTGAGAGGAAAACCAGTGGTTGGAGTTTGAGACCTTCTAAAGCAAAACTTGCATTACTTGAGTCTGAGAGCCACTCTGAACAGTGGATGGCTTAATTAGTTAATTAACACTGTGTTACCCTGTGGGGCCTCCCAATGAATAACTTTCCAGTAAGATCCTGAGAGCAGCCACTCAGCACCACTCACTCTGCAAACCTTCCTCCATTCTGCTCTCCATCTCCCACAGCTTGGGGTGTTTCCCCAGGAAACTCACTGCCAGTTTTCCTCCCTCCATCCCTTAGCTCTTCTCCTCTTCCCCAGCACAGCTGAGGAATATCCTCCCCTCTTCCCCTTTACACCTGCAGGGATTTCACCCTCCCCTCTCATCTCCATCCTCATCCCTTGGTCTACTCTTCCTCTTCAATACACCTGCTTCCCCCTCCCCAGATAGCACGAGAGCTATTTTATTAATCGAGAATAATAATTTCCAAGTCTGACCACACTTCTCTCTCCAGCTAATGCCTCATCTCCATTTCTTTTCTAAATTCAGACAGATTATTTCATTGTTTCTGCCTCCCCATGAAGAGGAACCACCCCTGATGTCCTCTCCTCTTCCCAAACATCCAACCCCCAGGGAGTCTCACTCCAAAGTACAAACCCTGCTATGCTGACAGCTTGCAGATCTGCCTTCTCCCTTCTCATTAAAATTACCCAGGCTCTAAAGATTAAATCACTCTGGGGATGGGATTTTCAAAGCCATTCCATTAGCAGGTATCCCTCTGCCCATCACCCAATCCTATGGATAAATTATTGGTACTTTCTTTAAAGAAATGACTGGCAAGTACTTAATATACAACATAAAACTGCTGGTGACATGACTGATGACTTATTAACCACCAAGCCCCAGAAATACAGACCTGTTCTTTTAACAAAGATTAACTGGAGTATCTTTTGTCAATTCTGCATGTGCAGACTACACTGAAGAAAAAAAAACACATTAGGATCCTCTATATATTGTCCACAAAGTTGAAGAAAACTAATCTCTTTCCAGTCCTATTTCTCTTTCTAGGCAAGGGAGACATTTATTTGCTTAAATATCCTTTCAGTTCCCAGGGCCAGGGCCAGTGTTTGATCACAAATACAAATAAAAGTTTATGTAACATACTGCTGGAAAACACCATTAAATCTGCCATTGACTTACAATTGAAAGCCATGCAGGAGAAAATTGGTTTTTCCCTACACATGGAAAAAACTGTGGAATCAAGTAAGCAGGAGCCAAAGGGATTAACAGAATTTATACAAAACAAGAAAGAAGATGAAAATTTGGAGGGAAATATTTACTGTACAGTGTTTCTACTCAAAGATAGCAGACCTTTCTTCAATGTGCTAAGGAATATCATATTCATATCCACTGTTCTAACTCCTCTGCCTTGAATCAGGACAAGATATTCACACACACAACATGTGCTTATACTCCTGGCACTGAAAGCAAACTGCCAGAAGCAGCTTTTCCTGGTTTGTGAATGGTAGAGTCTGCAAAAGATGCTCGAGAGGTAATAATAAAATAGCATCAAATAGAACCAGCCTGATTTGAAGGAGTATTCAGCAACATGTAGAGCCAGGAAAACTCTAGGCAGACTATCCTTTGGCTCACTAGTACAGCACACCCTGGTAGCACCCAGGATTGAAGACCAACCTTAGGTGGACCTCCAAACTAAGCCAAGATGCCAACTGCTGCTACAAACTGAGCAGTGAGAGGAGGGGACCTGATTCTCCTGGCCCCTGGGAAGAGGAGGAAGGTGAAAATGGATGAAGGAAGAAAAATCATCATGGTGCTACACCAACACCACCCCTGGTAATTCAGATTCCCAGTGCAGAGTGGCAAAGGGACACTGCCAGGAGAAGGTCCCTTTGTGCTGCCAGCAGCTCAGCACTTGGAGAGATGGCACTGAGGGCACTGCCACTGAGCTTCAAAGGAGGCAGATTATTGCTTCCCACTGCACCACCCAGCCATTCAGCTCTGCTCCTCTGCCACACGAGCCCCTGTGCTCAGAGCAAGCACCATGGGAGGCTAATGAGCATTTGCCTCCAGAAGGGATTCAAACACCAGGGCCACTGAATTATTGGAGCCCATATATATGTTATATACGTGTTGTGACTGCAACAAGGGGCCCAATTAGTCCCAATTGTAATGGCAGGGTTGGGAACTTGGACAAGCATCCACTGGGAACTGAAGTGGGACGAGGCTCTGAATGGTTAACTCACAATCATCAGGTCTGTGAACTTCATTAAAGGCTGCTCCCTGAATTCAGACTGGGTTACATTGGCAATAAGCTGCTGTGGCAGAAAGAATTTAAACCTCACTTGGCTATTTCACAAACAGAACAGGGGCAAACATATATCTCATGGTGCAGGGCTACGTGCATGCCCAGAATAACCAACCAGCTTTTATGAGCTCCCATTAACCAGCACTGAGACAGCTTCTGTTTCTATAATATCCCCTGGCACTGTGACCACCTCATATATCAGATTTTCCTCCTACTTATTTTCACTGCTAATCTAAGGAAAACTTTTATTATTACTCTGTGAATAATCAACCCAGAAGAGGAGGAGAATAACTGTGCTGCTAAAAGCAAGCCAGCAAAGTTTCCCCATAGGCCACTAACAAATGCTATGTCAGATTTGTGATCCTTCCAGGTGAATTCCTTTCTGAATTCACATTCATTTCCTGATCAAACTGGCCTCTGGACATTTGAGATGGGATAAAACCCATACACACATTTGCAACCGTCCTTCTCAAAATTACCTGTGCTTTATTGCAACCTCCCCCCTAAAAATAAACCACCTGGGATGGGCAGCACAGTTCAGGTTTTCCAGCAGCTACAGGATTAAATAGCTACTTAGCTGGAGAAAATCATGGGGAAAGCAGCACTCCAAATTAATTCCAAAGGAGTCAGCCCAAGATTTAACACGGTGCTCGTGTTACCCTGTTGGCACATCAGTGGTGGACTGGCTTATGGGGAAGATTTTCTTTACAGCTTGAGGGACTTCCAAAAATAAACAGTTTTGGTGCAAAGCAACCCCAGGATCTGCTGCAGCCTGTTTTCCCCCCTCATCTCCAGAGCAGGGTCTGTATTTCAGTCCCCGACTCCAGGGGTGTGTTTATTTTTTCAGCATCAATCAACCTGCTGCTCCAAAAGTTAAAGCAGCTCCTGCTTCCTTATTGCTGTGTTCTCAACCACACTTTCCCCTTCCCCCCTGCCACTGCCACAGCACCCTGAGCTGGCTGCAGCTTTCTCCAGGAGAGCAGCAGCTCATGAATCCTCTCTCCCCTCCACTGCAGAGCTACCCTGGGACCTGCAGCAACCTGAGCTAAGGAATCTTTTCCTGAAGGGGAGTTCTTCCAAATCCAGCTCCTGCTGCTTGCTTTGATCACCAGTCAACTATCACAAATCACTGGCTTCAGCCCAACTTTGATCCACTACCATGCAACAAACCAAGGTGTCCTCCCTTTGTTGGCTCCATTTCACCTCTCTGGGTGCCCTCTGCTCTGCTCTCCAACACCCTGCTGAGAAGCAGCCACACTTTCCAGCTTCTCCTTCCATTCCAGAGGACACCAAACCATTGGAAAGCTTTCAGCACGAGCTGTAGCTGTGCCAAAAGGATGGAAAAATGATAAATACTGGGAGATTTGATCTCGCCCATCTCATGCAGTCAGCCCTTTGATACTATTTGAAGCCTTGTGCTTTCAACTGAATTTAGACCTCTCAAATCTAGAGCTGAAAGAGCCCCATAATCAAACATCATAAGCAACTGGGGGAAGATGGAAATGCTGCTATTAAGCTTTATTACACCCTAGGTGCTTTGTGACTCACATGGATTTTGACCAAGTGTCACTTTTTTTTACAGGACACATCAAATATTTATTATGCTTTGCCAGTCAGCTTCTGCCAGGTGCCACTTACACCCTTTTGTGCCTAACACTTTTATTATCAGTTGTTTGGCTTCATTTCCATCAAGCACTCAGTTACCATCATCTGCATATGTCAGAGTAACACAAATACAAATTAGAAATTACTTTTTTTTTTTCTTTCCTCATAGAACCACCTGACAAATGCCTGAGCTTCAGAAATTACTTTTTTTCCTTCCTCATATAACCACCTGACAAATGCCTGAGCTTCAAAAATCACTCCACACTCCAAATTACTGCATTTTAAGCCCATATGACCCAGAAAAAGCACCTCTGACTTTGGTCCTGTAAACATCAAGCACCCACATCACCTTGTGACATTTGCAAATAACAGACAAAAATCACAAAGTGCAGCTACACTTAAATATTAGATAAGTGGTACTTTCTTATTTCTCTTCTAAAGTGCTGGATAATATAATGAGAAATAGATAAGTGCTGAATAATAAGAGATAAATCAACCAACCTGACACAGGTTTCCTATTGTGCAGTGGGTAGGTTCTGATGGTTTTAGGGGTTTCCTTGGGGATTTTCTCTCAGAGATTGAAGACCTTTGATTTTTACTGGAGTTCAGGTAAGTGGAATTCTGCATTTAAAATGCAAACCCCACTTCTGATGACATAATGTACACGCACTATTAAAAACTACCTAGTACAAGGCATAATTGGCATCCAGAAGTCAATTACTTTGTTCATAAAGTGGCTGGTTCTATAAAGTCAGTGACAGAATTCAGGCTACAAATCAGGTACCTTGCTAATCCCTGACAAGCCTCACCCACATGACTCGGTTCAAGAAGTTTTATTCATTTATTTATTTTCTAAGTGGTTACATATTTCCAGGTTTCAAGGTCAACTCTTCATTTTTTTGCCCTGCCTGGGACCTACAAATCCAGAAAGGAATAAATGACAAGCAGTCCCATGAATTAAAAGGGGTACTAAAGCCATGGATTAGTAGCCTCAATGAAGCATCAGCCTCTGCAGATGTTTCACAGCAGCTTTCTGAAATATTTGATGCACACCAGAACTTCCCCCAGATTTTCTGTGGAAGCAGCAAAGCAACCTCTGGCAAAACGAGGAGTAACTGCAGGCAGCTCAGAGTGAAAAGGGAAACTCTCAGGATGATTTTGAAGAGAAGCTGAAGCTCCACCCTGATTTATTTTTGCCTTTTCCTTACTTTCCACTCTTGCCCATAACTGCTGGGGCTCAGTGGTTAAACTGGGAAGTGGAGGAACCCCAGCAGCAGGGAGGTTTTAGGCTGATCCCATGAGGGAACCTCACTTCAAATACCTGTCAAAACATCAGGAAGCTGCAACAGCCCCACATGGTGTTGGGAACTGGCAGCTGCTAATTGTCTCCCATCCTAATTTGCTGAGAGCAGCACCCGTTAGATGCAAAAAAAAAAATAAAATAAAATAAAAGTGCTTGTTCTGATAATTAAATTATAACAAAGAGTCGACAGATACTTGGGAAATTTACATTTTTATATCAAAGATGACATTTGATAGTGATCATCCAAATGCCTCGAAATCTGTCTTTGCAGCACTAATGACTCTTGCAGTAATAAACACCTCGTGCTGTGACCCTTGCCAGGTTCTTTGTAAAGTTGAGGGGACGTTTACTGCTCTGGATATGCCCATTCTAGTGCAGTTAGTGCTGAAAATAACCATCTTCCTCCCGTTGCCTTGGTGGATTTATCCAAGTTTTCTGCTTTTATACCTTTGTGGCAGAGAGACTGCGTGCATGAAAAGTTTAGTGGGCTATAGAACTCCCCATGAAAAGAGATCTGGGAACATCTGCAGACACACAACACGTTGCTTATTAATAATACTCCTGTAGCTAAAGGCTACAGAGAAAATGAGAGCCCCAAATACTGAGCACTTAGAACACAGGAAAGGATGCTAAATAGCCATTTGCAGATATGATGCTTTGTGCTAAATTAGTTAGCTGCACCATTGAGCAAGGGGATGAATATGAAAGTAAAAAAAAAAACACTGCACAGACGTGAACAGGTCGTTAGGTAAGTACAAGGACATATTTCTTTTGAGAAACTATTCCAGGAGAGCACAAAAGAAAGAAAAAAATCTATTAATTTTATTTTTTTTTAACCTGTTCCAATCTTCATTCCTCAGCCAATTACTACTTGGACATGAATTACTGCAAGCAAGAAAAATTCCAGCCCCAGCTCAGGATCCTTGGTGTGGTTCAGACACATGCTATGGGAGCAGCTCTGCCCTGAACCAGTCACCTCTAAAATTAAGTGGAGTAAGGAAAGGGGAGGTTGTAGAGCAGGTCAGTTGGTGAAGGAGGGGAACAGAAGAGCTGTAAATTGCTGTCTAATGGACAGGAGAGGAACTGGTGACCCTGAAATAGGGCTGAATTCCACTATCAGGGATGGGGTGGGACAGAGGAGAGGGGAAAGACAAGATGATGGAGAAGAAAAGGTGAAAGAAACCAACCCCAAGCTTTGAGTAAGCTTTGGATTAATTTTAAGGCAAATTTAATTAGCGTTGACATTTAAGTTGGGATGGGGGATAAAAAGGAGTAATGTACCCAGCTTGTGAAATTCATTCTTTGCACTGGGTTGTTCTGCACGTCCCTTAGGTTCTGTTTCTTTGCAGATCCCCTTTAAAACTCATCAGGACAGGGAGGTTTGATTTAAGGGTAGGAGAGTGAGAGTAAATACAAGGGTGCAGTGGCAGTGTGCTGAAGGACAGAGGAGCAGAGAAGGGACAGGCACCAGGGCCAACCAACCATCAGCAGAAACTTGTCAGAAAACAAATGGAACAAGCAAGAAATTTACTCAGAGAGCTGTAAGTAAAGGAAATAAAGAACACGTCAAAACCATCACCCTCAAGTGTGAAATACAATGTCAGCAAAAGGCAGATAAGGCAGTGGAACTGAGCTTTTATTAGCACTGCTAGGAAAAAGAAGAAATTCCACGTTGGAACCCAACATTATTTTTACACTGACCTTGCTAACTCTTGCTTCAGCTAATAGCAAATCCCATGACAAGAGCATGATGAGCAGAAGAGGCTGGGGTGAGAAAGCCTGGGCAGCTGGGTGCTAACAGACACGTGGAGAAAAGACCTCTTGGCAAAAGAATAAAAATAGAACACAGATTTGGAGTTTGGGGAAGAGGAAAGCAGAATTAAAACTCAAAAACTAAGTTTTCTCACTCTTGGCATCTCCTCCTTGGTCATTTCTGCCTTGCCCTGCCTGACAGAAGCCCTGAGCTTCAGGAAAGAAAGACACCAGCCAAGGTGACATCAACTTGAGTTTCTCCATCACATTCTCACAGCTTAAATTCTCCTGAGCCTAAAACAAACACTCCCGGGCAGAAATCAATAAAAACCAAATGCAAACAGTCAACAAGGCTGATGAACACCTGTACTTCATATGCTCACTGTCTTATTTATTTAGCATTTCTTTATAAAGCCTTTCTTCTACAGGAAAATAATCAAATGGCATTGTATTCCCCCCGGGAGGTGGATTTTTTTTCTCCTCTTATTGATGCAATACCAAACACTGCTACATGATACAAGAAGGAATTTGTCACTGTTACTTTTATTGACATCAATTAGGCCTTTATTACATTTCCTGAGATTCATTATGTGCAGTAATTAATATCCCAGGCTACCATTCAAAATCAGCATCTGTTTAACATTTATGGTGGAAATGAACTAAAAATATCCCCACCCCTCAAAAAAAAAAAAAAAAAACAACAGAAAAAGAAAAAAACACCACACTTAGAAAATAAATAAATACATTTTATACAGCCAGCTTTCTCCAAGAAAAATGAGGATACTTGCCTTGGAACAAAGGCATATAAAAAGAATTTGCTGATAAAATCCATACAGGATTGTTGAGTTTTCAGCCATCCAATTACTGAGCCCCAAATTAGCTAATGGAAGGGAACGATCTGAAATTCTATTAATAGATACATATTTTGCTGCTTTTGGAGTAACTCTTGAAATTTGTTAAATCTCCCCTTTCATGAGAACTGGCACCTCTGAGTGTTATTCCTCAGCCACCCTTTTGACTCTGGCCTTCTGCACCACACAGATATTTTCATGGGTGACTAAGTGCCTTTCAATATTCACCACAAATAAAAGCAGCCAAAGCTCACTGAAATTAAAGACTATTCAAGAAAGCAATGACACTTTAATTGTGAGGAGTTTGAGAAAGGTGCTTAATTATAAATTGGATATATGTGTGATGACAGAACCACTCCAACTGTGTATTAAAAACATTTCATTACACGCAGGTTCTCTCAAGCAACTGAATACAGTCATTAATGAACCCCCTATTTAAAGCAGTGTTTTCTTAATAGAAGAAGAAATCACTTGTAACAGGTTGTTTGCCTTTTTTATTTGAATTCTAAGCCCTTGACTGTTTCTTCTCCCATTTCCACTCAACCATCCTGCCTCAATTCAATGCCATTTTTGTCTGAGCTGGCTCAGATTTCCCTACAAAACCCCTTTCCCTGCCTGTGCCTTAAAAAAAACACTTATTTTTCCCAACTCGGATGCCCCAATCTCACTTTGGGATGACTGAACTTCAGCAGAGCTGGGAGGACCACTCCCCACATCCAATCAGGATGGAAGGGGGGTGCTGCTCAACATGGCTCAGTGCATGGGGCAGATTGCAACCAGAGCTCCATCACCTGCACCAAGCTGTAGATTCTCTGCAAAACCACCCAGGAGTGTTTTTATACACACAGCACAGGAGTTTGGAGAGAGGAATTCAGTGCAATGTGGCTTTTAGCAGAGCCCAGCCAATATTTTGTCAGGTACCTATTAAAAATTAAAGAGAAACTCAAGCTAAATATTCAATCCAACACCTGGAGCCAGTGACAACATTCCCCTTTCTGTACTTTACAGCTGTATAGTTCATAGCAAACAAGGAGAAATCACAGAAAACAGGTTTTTTTTCTTTGGTGAACTGGGAGGTTTGGCTCCAAGGACATGATTCCCACCCTTCTCCCCCCCTCCAGCTCTGCTCTTCTTCACATGGCATGTGGCAATGGAGATTTTTCTGCTTACACTACTGGGAAGGATGCTTTCTAAACTGTGAATATAGGCATTGCAAGTCCAAGTTAAAGCAGCTGAAATGAGAAGATACATATGGTTAAAAATTGGGGCCAGCAGATGAAATGAAACATGTATAGAAAAAAAGAAAAAAAAAAAAAAAGGATGCTTTACATTTCCTAGATATGTGGGATTTACAGCAAGGCAGAAAGATGAAGCATTAACAGATGAGTTCAACTGGACTTTTAATAGAGTAGGAAAAAAAGGTTTATTTCTATAAGCAAGTTCCAATCATTGCTCCTGGATAGAACCTTTGCTACATCGACTTGATTTCCATCTAAGCCTGTCAGAAAATGCCAAAGGGACAATCAGACTGTGTTGGAAGTGCCAACATTTCCTCCCCCCCCCTTTCTGAGAGATCCAACCCTTCATAGATTGGAAAACATACATCATCCTCCCTGAATTTATCCTTCTTTTTCTACTTCAAATCACAAAATGAGAGGTGTTCACCCATGTTTTCTTCATCAAAGAAGAAACTCCTAGCTCTTTTTGTGTGAAAAAGCTGAAATTTTAATAGAGAGTCAACAAAAAGTAATTTAAAAGTAGCAGAAAATTAAAACTTAGCACTTGCCAAAGAATAAAATGCACTTAAGAGTAAGTGCCAGAGCATTTGCTGGGATGCAGACAACCCCAACTCCCCACTGTGCTGGGCATTTTGCATCCACTTTATAGAATTGAAAACATATTAATTTAAATTGCTTCTGGTTTTCAATGATCAAACTTAGAGGAGAATAATGTTTTCTGATAGAATCTGATTTTCCTGAAAGGGAAAGGATAAAGGCAGTTCCATGGTAGGTCTCTCTGCCACAGATTCCCTTCACAGAAAGGTAAATTACTCCACTTCTTTACCTTTAGTGTTTCTGTCACCATTATGTATATGGAAGTTTATCATTTGTACATCTAAAACCTCTGGCTTGTCACAATTTTCTTTGCCTAAATGCATCTGAACAAGAGCAGAAAAACTCTGCTGCAGGTGCCAAAACCAAACTCCTGCATTTCTCCAAATTAACCCCCTTGTATGCGTGCTGATTAACACTGGCAATGGGAAATTAACAGTTGCAATAGGAAATTAATAGCTGTCATCTTCTGACCTGTGCTCTGTGGGAAGTCCAAGTGTTAGTGGCTCCTCACAGGCTTTATTTCAGTGTATGCAGAAGAGAATTCTGAACACAAAATGCTGCTGCAAGACAGCTCAGCTGGGTGTGCACTGACAACCACACGTGCAAACTTGCACCAGTGGCTGGGGAAAGGGGAAAAGGAGGAACACCAACTGGTGCCTGCAACAAGAAACACCAGCAGCTCTTGCTGCTCCTGTCCCTTCCACAACCATTCACAACTCCCAGGTCATAGCTGTGACCCAGAAGTTTCTTTTCCTCTGCTGCACCAATATAAATGTTTGAAGAACAAAAGCAAGCAGCCAAGCAGATGAAAAATCAGTGACCCCATCTTTTCCATCTATACCTACAGGTGCACCCAGTGAAATCCAGCACATCTGAGCTTTTCTTTCTCTACAGTATTAACTGCTGTAGATGGAGAGTTGCTGCTCAGTCCCTCCCTGCTTGGGGAGGAGAGCTCCTGCATCCAGAGAACTGCAGATGTCCCTGAGCCAGCACTCCAATCAAACTCCACACACCTTAGCTGTGCTTCTGTGCATTCATATTGCATATCCACAGGGCAATTAAGCCACGATCATTAAACACTCTCCCAAATTTGCACTTAATGCTTGTAAGCCTGCAGCTTCTAGTAGTAACAACCTCCAGGCTCAGTGAGGGCTGCTGGTGTCACCCCATCAGGAAGGGATGGATGCCAGACAAATGATTCCTGCTCTGTGTGTCTAGATACCAGCCACTGCTTCCTTGCAGGGATCATCATGAGCAGAAATCTATGCTGGCTGAGCTGCCAAAAACCTGCCCTGGCACCACGTCCAGGAGCCAAAGAGAGTGACTGAAGCCCCGAGATAACATTCAGGCAGGGGCTGCTGTGCTGCTTCCAAATGGGATTTGTTTTGAGGGTGTACGTGCAAGGTGAGGATTAGTTTACAGAGCTTTGATGTTCAGGCTGTTTGAAGAGAAAAAGGAAAAACAAGGAATACAAAGGAAAGCAGCAGGTGAGAGGAGATCAACAAGCAGATGAAGGCGGCCGAGGACAGAGAGGCAACAACCAGGGAGATTTTTTTTTTTGCCTTATGGTAGCACCCCTGCACCTCCAAAGGGAGAAGGGAGGCCCTTGCAGGGAGCTGCAGAAGCCAATTGCTTTCATCCACCATCAAAACAAGAGCACAATCAATGATGCAGCAGAGCCCTAGATGAATCCTCAGGGTGGTGGCAGCCTGATGAACACTGCAGGCATCCCCTGAGAGCTCCACGCTGCTCAAAACAAGGATTCATTTTGGGATGTAGGAGCAAGCTGAAGAGAGGCAAAGGAGGTAGTTATTATACCCCAAACAATTACTCTGCTTAACACACTAATGAAATTAAAATGCCTGTGTTTGCTTGGGAAACACATCACCATTGCTCCTGGTGCCTGGGTGCCAAGGGAGAATGTTGCTCCATCACTGACAACCACTTGAAGTTTATTGGCTGTAATTTCATAGTCTGTTTTTCAAAACATTATCTGCAATAAACTGATATCCAAATCTGTCCATTTAAAGCTACAGAAGCCCTCAGATTACACACTGAGATTAAATGATAGCCTGATTCCTATCTCACTCATTTAATAGCTGTTATATTTCTCTGAAATTTATGATATTTTTTTCCAGAATTACACCACTGTAATTAAGACTGCAATTAGTCCTGCCATCTCCAACGCTACTCACTGCTTTCTTTCAACCCACCTTCCACCTACAAACTGCTGCCCATAGAAAAAAGGGGGGAAAAAAAAGAGAAAGAAAAAAGGGGGGAAAAAAAAGAGAAAGAAAAAAGGGGGAAAAAAAAAGAGAAAGAAAAAAGGGGGAAAAAAAAAGAGAAAGAAAAAAGGGGGAAAAAAAAAGAGAAAGAA
>JANHGL010009422.1:16327-31293 GCA_024611195.1 Ceyx melanurus | reverse complement strand
GGGAAAAAAGAGAAAGAAAAAAGGGGAAAAAAGAGAAAGAAAAAAGGGGAAAAAAGAGAAAGAAAAAAGGGGAAAAAGAGAAAGAAAAAGGGGGGAAAAAAGAGAAAGAAAAAGGGGGGAAAAAAAGAGAAAGAAAAAGGGGGGAAAAAAGAAAAAAAGGAAAAACAAAGAAAAAAACCCCAACCAATACACACACACAACAAATCAATAAGAAACCAACCAAGAGTGGTGCAGAACTGATGCCACCAAAATGCTTTGAAAATTCACTTGTATGGAGCAAACAGCCCCGTGGGCTGGACAGGTTTCTGCATTCCCATTTTCTCCCTGCTGCAGCATCAAGCCTGCTCCTGCTCACCCACTTCTCCTTGGTACTTCTCTTTATGGCATCCCCTGGCACCCCTCTCTCTCCTTTTTTTTCCCCTGGAAACATGCAATTTTGCAGGCTGTGCTGTCAGCTTCTAGAAAGCACAAAGATCAGAGTTCACCCAGAGAGCCTTTCTGCCAAGAGTACTCCAGGGGAGGAACAAAAGCTGGATAATCAGGCTTGGCTCAAGTAGTCGATGACTAACATGAAGAGAAAATAAAACATCCGAGGCACTGTAGTTAGAGAGCAAAGTGATGCTCAGAACAGAGACAGGTTTCTCACTTCTGCTCACAGGGCTTTGGGGGGAAAAAAATTAAGAGTATTGCAAATAGAGAAGAAATTAATGTGAAACTCAGGAATTTTAAGCTTCATTTCAGCACCCCTGAGAAGCATAAATAAAACAGGGAGTGTCTGGGAATATGAATGGGATGGTGCAGAGCTGTGGCATGGATTTGGAGCTGCTGGTCCAGCTATTAAGGGTGGTGTTAAACTGATTTTTTTTCCTGCTTGCTCCAGGGCATGCCTGACTTGGTATTTATTCACTAAAAACTGGTTCTACTTATTGCCAGAGAATAAAACCAGGACAGAAACAAACCTGTGAGCCTGTTCCAACTCTTCCATTGCCTTCAGTTATCTGCTTTGAACTTTGGGATTGTTCTGATAAGCAGGTTGCTCAGATAAAAACCAATTCCTGCCATTTAAGCAGCTGTGATTAAAAATCCACAGCACTGCACGTTGCTTTCAGGTTGGTTTGAAAGAAAAAGGGATTTAATTTCATTATGCAATGACAAGTTTCACTTTGAGTTCCATCCCCCAAGTAATCTCAAATCACTTTATGAGCTTTAATAAAGGCACAATGCTAAAGAGATTCCCTCTAATTATTTTTAAAGCCATTTTTCTACAAAACACTTTCCATTTTGTAACCTAGTTTTTCCCCTTTTCCTCCCCACCCCTTTCTAAACTTTCCCTATAAGCTTTTATTTTTTTTGTCTGCTTGCAAAGTTCTCCTTTGGGGGAATTAATTTCCAAGGAAAATGGTGATGTTTTTCACATACATTTAGTCAAATCCAGAAACTAAAGAGAAACTGGCCAGCAATTTTATATTGGTTCTCAAACTGGATTCAAACATCATGGGAAATTTTTAATGAGAGCTGCTGAGCATGGAGCACCTGGGTTCTAAATCCATTTCTTGCCTGCTCATCTAAACTGCTGACAGTAATAACTTGATTTCTTCCATATACTGCCCAATACTGCTCACTATTAGCAACTGCAGTGCCTGGGCAAGAACATCATGCTCAGTTTGGTGTGGTTTCTAGCCTGATAGATTTATTTTAGTTATTAAATATGTATTAGTTACTATTTCCCAGAGTTCAAGCACATTTCTGCTCACTCACCCACTGGGAATCTCAAATCCATGCAGCTTGTGCCACTGACCCAGAAAACACCACTTTAATTCCACTAATTGAGGCAGATGCACAGTGCAGGAATGACTTCATGATGTGCTCTGGAGTACTCAAGTGTCCCTGTTTCTCCCAAAACAACATATCCCCTGGTGTATGTATATCCTGCATGAAAATCACACTGCATTGTCTCTGATACTCTTGGAGTGCAGTTAAAGCTCTGCATTATTACTTCTAAACCATGCTTTGCTGGAAAGACCATCACTCAACGGGTTTACAGGCCTCTGGGTTGGATTTATACTGAAGAAGATACAGTAGAAAATAAATTCTGAAAGCTGCCAGAAACCTGGAGGGTCCTTGCTGACTTCCCTACCAGTGCAGTGGCACAGGGCTGGATCATCACTGACCTTTTCAGGACCAGTTGTTCAAGAAAATGCGATTTAATAAATGAATATTAACACAGCAGAGACTAACAGACTGTGTGGAGCTCTGGGAATTGAAAGGTGGTTTAGTTCTACATTGAAATTTAGCAATTGCCAATGCAGTCGTGGAGAACTGTAATTTAACTTTCTAACACCATCTGTAGAGAGGTGCTTAGAAGCACGGCCAGATAAAAACCTGTGCCTGAGAAGCAACAATAACACACATGCCTGATTGGAAAGGAGACCACTCAAGTTAACCACACAAAGAAGTAAACCCAGCAATATTTAGAGGATGGAGAACAATATTAGAACTACTTCACATAATGATTCAGGTGGAAGGAGACTTGGCTCAGTCCCCTCTCCACAGAGCTGAGGAAACACAAGGGCCAAGGCACAGATGGATTCAGCCAGACAATAAAAAGCAGATCTCCTGAGCATCAGACCAGTTTACCTCAGCAAACACCTCTGCTCTTCTCCCCAGGAAGACTGCACACAATAAATCCAACACAACCCACCCACCCCTCCCAGTCTGACCAGAACAGCCAGTAGGATACTGAAGTCCAACTGGGACTGAGAGGCAGCAGAAGCTGCATCTGCTGCACCCCTGAAGTCTAAACCTGTTCCTGTGATAGTAAACAAGCTTCTGCTACCATTCCAGAGGGCTGGGGGCTGTTGTTTCATTGCATACTTCTATTTTTTCCAGACAAAGTCAGAGCACAGCCTTGGGAAGGCAGGCAGCAGGGCTGTCCCCATCCTCAGCAGCTTGGTTCAGTTGGATAAAGATCACACAGGCTGAAGAGCAACAGCAGGACCTGGGTAGGAAATTCCAGTATCTAACACAAGTATGGGTTAGAGACCAAAGAATTAAGCAGGGATTCCAAGCCAGTGTCTATTTCCAGATCAACTGCCTGTCTGCATCCCTTCAGAAAAAGAATTGGCAACAGGCTACAAGAAAAATCTAAATACCCCCTTTTATCACCAGGAGACTCAACTGGGACTTCTGAGTGGTGCAGTCAGGAATAAAGGTGATGGAATCACCCTTCCTGGACCTTTAATGAGTGCAAACAATTGATACAACCTGCAAGGATCCAGTTGTGTGCAGACTTAAAATTTCAAGGGAAACCACTGCCACTCACTGCTTTTTCTTCTCTGTTTATTTGAATTCAACCCACCTCACTAAAGCTTGAGAATCACCCTCTTTAATAAACACAAAGTACATTATTAAGTTTGCTAAGTGCTGTTGCATAGAAACCACTGAATGCTATTTATATTGATGTACTATGGAAACAATAGCAAGTGGGGTTTTTTTCTGCTTTTCCTACTAGTAAAGCCAGTAATATCTATATATATATATATTTATTTGCAATTCAGGTACTTAGTGAATACCAGGCTGCACTGATTCAATCATTTTAAGCACTGAAGGAATCAAACCCTTTACTTTCTCTCCTGTAAAATAGACATATTCAGTTTTGTCTTCTTTTTTTTTTTCCCCTTTTTTAATCTTTCAAAGCATATTCCGAGTCTCTCCTCTCCAGAAACACCTCCCTGCAGTGGTTTTTCTTCCTGGGCACATCACACCACATCTAGTTGTATTAAACACACTGTGCTGGAAAGATCTGGGCACAGCAGAGGGAAACTGGCACCTTGGGGTCCCATTCTGACAGCAACCGTGTGACACACATTAGTCACAGGCTGGTGAAGCAACATCCTCACAGCAGTCTCCAAAAGCACCTTGCAGGATGAAACCTTAATGCAGAAGAAAACAACTGTGCTCAGGGTGGTTGATGGAGTCAACAGAAAAGAATTGTTTGACCCAGACATCTAAATCAGCTTGTCACACTGCACGGGGCTGGAAATAGGACTGTGCATTTGGGTGACTTCTGTTCATCACTTCCCAAACATCTGTGACCCTTGTGTTTCACGTCAGAGACATGAAAGACAAAGTAGTCTAGCATCAGAAAAACAAGTTCAAAAGGGCAGGGGAACGATGCAGCTCAGTCTTCACACTGAAGTGGTTTGTGTCTTTTGAGGATGCTATTAAACAGACAACAGCAGCTTTTGGACATGTTCTTCCTTTCACAAGTCCTGCACAAAGCCCTGGATCTGCAGCTACCACAGGAGCTGTAGCTACCAAATAAGCCCATCAGAGTGAGACAGAGGTGTTACAAAGCTGGGCATCCTCACTCCTGCAGTAGCTGTAACTCAGTTTGCAATTAAAGCCAAGAGTGAGCAAGCATGGAGGTAAAAAAAAAAAATCACACAATTCCTTCTTTCCTTGCTCACAGCAGCACTGCAAGGCTCTCAACTGACAGCTCTGGATTTCTCACTAGTCTTGAAAAAGCCATTTTAGTCCCTTCAGTAGCTCAAGTGTTTGCATTGCTACCCTGGTCTCATCCACACAGTCCCTTCAGTAAAATAGTCATGCATTCACATTTCCAACCCCTATACATTGCATACGCTGCAAGTGGAGAACAGAGGCAAAGAAAATCTTGACATAACATATCTAATACATAAAGATATTTGGCAAAGCTGAAAATTGTTTTGAGGCCACCTGTGATTTAGTTTTATCCTCAGAACAGGAGAGAGCTCTGCTCACATAATGCAAGTGAAGAAACCCACTGAATCACCCAGCAGCTTTGTTCAAGGCCAGCAAGAGTCATTTCTCACTGCCACTGCATTTTAGGCTTTATCAGAACTTTTTCAAAGCAGACAGAAACAAATATATTTGGATTAAAAGGGATAAGCAGTAGAAACCACACACAGATGAACTCTTCCCCAACCAGCTCTCCTGCTCTGGGACACACAACAGGACAAATCTCAACACAGAGATGTCACTAAAGTAAGAAGGGGATAAAACACCAGTCAACACTAAACTCCTCCTCTCCCTCCACACACACTTCCCATGGAAAAAAAATGAGGTGATTTTAACTGATTTCATCACCACTGAAAGTTCAGTTGTTTGGGGATCTTATGTCTAGAAATCTCTGCAGGGTGGGTGGCCAATGGAAGGGGCCAAGCTCTGCTCTGCAGTGCCCAAGGAGCACTGGGGAGAAACTGGAGCAGAGAAGGTTCCAGCTCCAGCTGAGGAGCAACTTGTTCCCTGGGAGGGTGGCAGAGCCTGGCCCAGGCTGCCCAGAGAGGCTGTGGAGTCTCCTGCTCTGGAGCCTTTCCAGCCCCCCCTGGCTCTGTTCCTGTGTGGGCTGCCCTGGCTGCCCCTGCTCTGCCAGGGGGTTGCACTCTGAGCTCCAGAGCTCCCTCCCAACCTCCACCATTCTGTGAAAGTTAAATCAACCTGAATTACCCTGCACTCCACATGAACATGATCACAAACCTACATGCAAGTTATTACCCCCATGGAGTTTTGATCTGTGCTTTGAGTCTCAAAGGTATTAAAGGCTCATTCCATTGCACCCAGTTGCCAAATATTAGTCCCAGTTCCCCCAGTTCAGCGTTAAATACAGAGAAATGGGTGAAAACCTCAATGCAAGCTGTTCCCAACTCTAGGATGGTGCCAAACTGAGTGATGCTGACAAATCAAACAAGATCCCTTGCACTCTCGCTGTAAAGCAAGAAGGTTCTCTGCACTCCCAAAACCCTCAGCAGCTGAGTTTTTTTTCTTTTAGAGGAGAAATAAAACCAAAGTCAAGTTCATTTCTGGTTCTCTCCCCTGGGTGAAAGTGACAATGCAACTAGACAAATGTTCTCACCCTGATGAAGCTGCAGTAACAGCAAGGTGGCAATGAGGCACGCCCTGATTTGACAGGGCCAGGCTGGGATGCTGCACACAGCCTGCCTGGTCCCTCTGGAGATGTTAAACACAAGACAAGTGCAGGCTCTGGAAGGGGCAGAAGCAACAGATTTCATTTGAGGCATCTTGTTGTGCCAGCCAGGCAAGCCTGGTTGTTAGCATCTCATTTCCTACAGGGTTAAGCTTAATTAAAAGATAAAATGTCAAAAGCCAGGATGAAATATGATGTCCCTGGGGGCACTGGGAGTGAAATCCACACAGGAGCAACTCAAGAGAAGGCTGCAACCCTCCATCTGAGGAACAAACCACTGAGTAGGATGATTCTGAGCTGCAGGACTGTTTGCTGAGCCTCATGTTTGCCTGCCCTCATCAGCCCTTTGTGTTGCTCACAAGAGAAACCAGCCTTGTTTCTGTGGCTGTTAAATGCAGTGGGCATGTCTGACACACGTGGGTATTGTTTCCAGCTCTGTGTGCTGTGCTTTTCTGGCTCACAATTTAGCCTTAAACGTAGCTGAGGATTTTTGTTGTTTGGGAGAGAAAAGAAATCCTGCTGTCCGAGGTTGATTTACACCCAAAATGAAATGTAATTAAAAGAACAGAGAGCCACGGCACCAATCCAGCCCCACTTCTCCCTGGTTTTGCCCATTCCAACAGGATTCCTGTGAACCCCAGCACTGTACTTGCTGAAATCAAGCAATCCAGAGGAGAATCCTTTTTCCCCCTGCCCTTTTCTGAAGGGCTCAGTGCAGAGACATCAGGAGACTGAAACCCTCTCAAGTGCTGCACCAAGAGCCACGTGTGTGCCCTCCAGCTTGACAGGGAGAGACACTGCTGGGAGGATTAAGCTCCAAAACCTTTTGAGTTTTCAGCTGGATGTCAGAAGCTTGGTCATATCAGAGCCCAGCTTCCACTTGGAGAAACATTGGTACTTCTGAGGAAGGAACCTGGTTGGAACACAGGCAGGATCCTCCTGGCCTCTGTGCTGAGGCAACATCAAACCTGAACTGCTGGCAACTCCCACTCCCATCCTGGGTGATGGATGCTCACAGAGGAAGAGCTTTATTCTCCCTCTCCTGACCTTCTCCATCAAACACAGGGGAAGACAAAAGGGGAAAGCATGGCACGATTGAAAGCAGCACCTCCCAGCCTGCCCAGAAACCACACACAGCTACAAAAGATGCTTTTCATGTTGACTTTTTGGGGGTTTTTTTGAAGTAGGAAGATGCCAGGCACATGAGGGTTGTGTGACACCTACTCTGTGGTTGTTCAGAACAGCCAGTGCCTGCTACATACCACTGGGGGGGGGAAAAAAAAAGCAAGTTAATCCTGCAGAGCAATCCCCAGGAAGCCAACAGCAGGATTTTAACTGATTCATTGACCACATTGTTCCTCTAAGCACAATACTCGAGCCTCCTTGTATTTACAGCATTATAGACTGGGGGGGGATGCCATCAAATCAATCAAGTGCTGATGAGAGGCTGATCAAACCCTCTGCAGTGTCCATTTCTCCTCCCAAAAGCCCAAATGGACTGTGTCAGAGTCTCCAAGGGCTCAGGCAAATGTGCAATGGGGCTGAACTGAGCAGAGTCTCTCACTGATACCCTGACAGGGTCTGTTGCCCCAAACACCACCCCATTACCATCTGAACAGGGCACCCAGAGAGAGAATTCAAGCTGCTTTCCATCAGCACAGGAGATGTGTTCCAATGTCTCTGCAGCCTCAAACAGGCAGGGAAATGCTGTGTGATCCCTGGGATCTGGAGAGAAGCAGGCAAAGGACAGATTCCCAAACCCTCCCTGTATCCATCTGAAACCACAGAGGGAATTTCAACTACAAGGCATGGAATTATGCAGATGTGATTTTAATAAGGGCTTCCCAACCATGGTTATTTTCAGATTGGGCAGGATGAACATTTAAGAAAAGGACCTTACACAAGTCAGTTCACTTGGGCCTGGTGTATCCTAATTTGTTCCCTGGTTGCCATGACACAACAGACCAGTTAACACCTGAATTCTCATCACTGCCAGCCTGAATTGAATTCCAATTTATCATATCCCACCAGCAATCCACTAGCACTGCTGCAGAGAGTAATTGACATTGTTCAACAGGAAAATAAAATTTCAAAATCAAATTACTGCTTAGCACTGTCTAATTCCATGGGGGGGAAAAAAAAAATACATCAAGATGGATATGTCTGAGATCTGTTTTATTAATCAGACTATTTTAAGTAGATAAACCAGTCAAGAAAACAGCAGGAGTTTAATAAAGTATACATTAGTAGAACAATTATGGAGCAGCTCAGCAGACTGCTCTCTCTGATAGCAAGCAGTAGGAGACATTGTTCTGAAGGAGACCAACATAGCAATGCAGTATTTAAGGGAATAATAAATTCCATGGTAAGTTACCCTCTGGGTGATACTCTGCAAAGCAACTCTTGCAAAGAATTAGGGAAAAATAAAGTCTGATCTATTTCCATTTACCATTCAGCTTTTCATCGACACATTTGGCAGTAAAGGATCTCCAAAAAGATCATCAACAACTTCAGAATCTTCCTCCTGTGGCAGGATTCATGTACACACCTTGCAGACAGGGATACAGTCTGGATTTTAGCACTCAGACAAGCAAAATTAGTCAGCATTTGAGTCTGGATGTCCAGAACTCCCATTCTACACACTCAGATTTAATATCTCCAGATGGATGCATTTCAAGAGAATAAACACCCAAAAACACATCTAACATTTTCTCCAGCTGCAAGCAGACCCACACCTACATGTCTGCAAGTCCACTGCAAGATTATACTCCTTTTTCACCTACTAAAACACCAAAAAGAGTTCTCAAAGCTGCAGAAACACTAAATATGTGACAGAAAACCTAGAGAATTTGTTTCAGACACTCGTGGAAACAAGAGGCTTTAACCTTCTGAACTGCAAACTTGGCCCAGGCTGCACCCCCAGAGCTCTTTTACCACTCCCAGCAGCTCCATTTCCATTCATTCCTCCCACATTTTCACTCAGTTTTCAAGGAAAACACAAAAGAACCCAAACAACACACACAAAACAAGAAAAAAACACAATAAACACACCAAAAAAACCCCCAACCTAACTACTAACAAAACAAAAACCATCCCACGTATTCACACAGGTTTTATGAGAGGTTAGAAGAGTTGTGTCAAGATACACTGGTGCCTCCAGAACCAAAAACCAGACAAACCTTCACCCAACCACTAAATCCCCAACCTTACAGAACTTAAACCTTATTAGCAGCCAATAAATCCATAAGATCTGCAGAGGTGACTGAAGCACTACAGAAAAAATGGACTTGAAAGATAAAGTCTCATGAAAAACAATCAGAATAAAGTACAAGGAAACTATGACAAAAGGGAGAGGGGTGTAAAAATCAGAATGAAGTCAAAGAAGCTATGATAAAAAGGAGAGCTGGTGTAGTGCCAGAGTGATGGATGAGCAAAAGAACCCTTGCAGTGATCACTTTGATAATAAAGGAATTTCTGAATGCTGGGCACCACCAGAAGGAATGTTAATTGAAGACAGAGCAGAATGCAGGCAGACAGCACTGACTCCACTGACAGCTCTGCAGACTGGGGCTGTCATTGTCCTGACACCATGAAAAATAGATAATGGCAGAGCATCTTGACCTGTGGTGCAGCTGCTTTGTGCTCTTTGGCTGAAATGAGACCCTGATGAGTTTAAAATCCACAATGCTCACCTGGAGAAAGTCAACTGCTGGTGTTTTTAGAATGCACCAATTGGCTTCATGCCACCCAGACATGCACCAATCTTAAATACAGGGCTGCATGGAGAGAAGTCAAACTACAAGATGATGGAATTTAATTCATCTTGCATGCCTGATATTGCATTTATTTTATTTATCCTCAAGAAACTTCCCCAAACCCTTTCCTTCCACAAGCAATTCAAGGCTTCATAGCTCCCCTCAAAGCAAATGCCAGGTTTGTATGCAAGGGAGGGAGAAGAATACCTGTTAATCACATGTAACCATTACAATCAGAGTTAATTGAAAATATGGGGAAAGAGAAGAAAAAGATTTGACATTTAAATGGGATTTGCAGTTTATCCTGTCTGGTAAACTAGAATTATCATAGTTTTAGAGCAAGAAATGAGATAGAAGTGCCTTCCCCAAGCTCACACAGGTAAAATATTCAACACAAGACTGTCTTGCAGAGCCATCTATTCTGCCAGACCTTGCTTGTGTTCACTGTTCTGTCCCCACTTTCTTTTCAGTTTCAACTTGCAAAGTCATTTCTACTGAGCTCCACTAAAAGGCAGAGGATAGAGACAGCAATTATCTTCACCCCTCTATAGTGACAGCAAAAATGCCTTTAGAGACTGTTCATTTGAATAGCAAATATTGCTGCTGCTTGAGTCATCTTCCCCATCCACAGGCAGCATTGTGCTAAGTGTTGTCCCCTGTCACATCTCACCAGGGCTTTGGGCTCAGATTCCAACCACTTAAGCTTCTCAGTTCACAGAAGCAGAACCAGCTTCCATCATTTCACAGGGTGCTGAGCAACCTGCAGGAGTTGGGGCTTTCACTAGGACCTGAGGTGCATGCTGAACAAATTTGGATGGATCTAAAGCTTTGGATCAATCCAAGGTCAGGGAGGAAGAAGTCATCTCAAGGAAAGGGAACAGATACTAATAAAAAGCAATTAAAGCACAAGTTAAAACCCTGTGTGCCTGTGCACACAGGTCAGGTGGGCTTTTGAATGCCCTGAAATGAGGAAAGCATTCAATATTCTGGCCATGCATCCTTTTCAAAGCAACTGTTTACCCAAAACCTTCCCTCAGTGCTTGGAACAGACAAGATGCAGCTTTAGCTTTCTTGCAAAGTGTCTTGGTGGAGCCCTTAAGATATTTTATGACAGAAGAATTAAGCAAAAAAAACCCACTCAAAATAAAACACAAGCCTAAAAGAGCATTCTTCAGTCACACACGCCCAGGTTTCATAGCAGCAAACATGTGCAAGTACTTCTAAGAGAAAGAAAATGTCAGGGAGCAGAGAAAAGTGAAAAGATGAAAATTAAGATTTTAGTCACATGGCTCATAAAGATGACTGCCTGGTGAAGGAATTGCTCACAGATGCACAAGACAGAAATCAAAAGGAGGATGAATCAAGAGTGGAGAAGAGCTGGCAGAGAGCAAGAAGCTGAACAATAAACAACTATGGAGAGGGGCAATTTGTCACAGCCCAGCCCTTTAAGGGAGAGTGACTGATGGACAGGATAACATCTATATTATCTGCATGTCTTGCCCTAGGTATCGAGGAATCCAACACTGTCAGGGTGGGAATGAGAATTAATACTAAGTAGAGGTTGGATTATTAAAAGGACAGAGTTATTTGTGGAAATGGAACAGCCACAACCTGGGACACAAGCCTAAATTCATCAACTGCTGCTTTTTTGCTCTGCTAATTCCAGCCCAGCTTAATTGTGCCACTTGCCCACCAAAGGCAGGCTGCTTTTGGTTGTTGAAAGAGCCTTCTCTTAAACATAATTAAATCACTCCACTTCAAATCACTAATGATTAAAAACAACATTAAAAAAAACCCCACTAACAACCTTTGAATCGTTTCTTCCTTATCAAATATTTCCCTTTAAAGATATTTCACCAGGCATGAGTTTTGCCAAGCAGACATAAAGCACCTGAAACAACATTGCATTTGACACTCAGAGATGGTGAAGATGAAAGAAAAAGACTTTAAAAAAAGAATAATAAAAAAAAAGGATGACAAATAATGTAAATAAATTGAGAGTATAATCTGCAAGCTGGAATTTAGGAGAGCATGATGTATTTCATACTTGTCATTTGAGACAATTAGAGAGCAAAAGAGCCCTGGTGCTGTAGGAGTTTGTCTTCAACTGTGAATTTAAGCTTGGTTTTTTATGCATTAAAACATAGATAAAGTATGAAAACTCTTGAGGATTTCTTGATGCAACAAATGCCTTGATGACATTTAAGAAAACAGCTATTTACCTCCAAACATTTGTGTTAGAACACACTCAGTTACTACCTACATGGCTGAAAATGTCCTCTAAGCCCTCGGAGAAAATAAATGGAGTTTCTCCAAGTAGTAGGTGCTTGTAATAAGAGAAATTCTGCTGTGCAGTGAGCAAGACCACAAATACCTATAATTAGAGTGCTGCACTGAAATAATTAAACACTGGAATTTTCAATTCACAGAGCCTAAACTGCTTGCACATTACATTACAGATGCACCTCAGGAATAGAGCTGCTGGGAACAGTTCTGCCTGGCGAAAAAGTAAATGTTATAAAAAGTGTTATTTCTCCCCAAACTGGATTAAAAATAGAACTTTTTAAAGGGATGCTAGGCTGAGAGAGACAATGCCTACTGCAAAATGGATGAGCACACAGTGGCTCAGGTTTTATGTCTAGTCTGCCTTAGATATCAGGGGTGCAAAGTCTCACATCCCTAAAGGCACTTGGGACAGATTAGAGACATTAGAAACCTCCTCATGAACCCCACTCCAGGAGAACGTGGGATGGGATTTTTTTTTTCCTTTAATACAGCCTGAAATACTTTGGTCTAAGGCTTAATGAATTAGGTGGCCTTTCAAATATCTGAGCAAGATGCAATTACCTTTTAGAAATTATTTTATTTCTTTTATTCCATCAGCTTTGGAGATAATGGGAAGACATAAAACCAAGGTAATAACCAGGTTTAAGCAGCTGTTCTGAACAAGCCCAACAGTTTCATAATCCCCTTTAATACTCTTCTTTGTGTAAAACAGCAAGGACAACACTATTCCCAAGCCTTACCTTGCTCACTGAGACCAGGGACTTCAGGAGGAGGTGGGAAGATTTCCAGGCTTGTGATCTGCCTCCAGACTCAGCAGCAGAAAGCTCCCCAAGAAAACTTACTGCACTTGAACAATTTAAGTTGATATTTTCTGCTAAATTAACAACCCTCCTTGATCACTTTTTCCTTCAGCGATTTCTTTTCATACCCCCCCAATCTTTCTTCCCCCAAATCAGCCACACACTGAAGAAGTGGCAAAGAAACCTTCTCCTGCTCACTGATGGTGCTTTTAAAGGCATCTGGGAGGTGCAGCTAATGAAGGCAAAGTGCTAATTAACAAGAGGCCCAGGTGGGTTCTAGTTAAAGTCAATATCATTTCAAACAGGTGGGGTTGACTGCAATTTGTGGCTGATTTGTGTAATTAAGACACAATAAGGGGGTCAGGTAAAGTTTAGCAAATAGCTGGGTTTAGTTGCTGCCCCTCAAATAGCAAATTAAAGGGCTACTTTCATAGCTGACTAAGAACATTAGTCTGAACTGATAGCAATCACCAGCCATTCACCTAGAAAGGCCAATTACTGTCAGGGAAAAAAATAATAATAATTAAAAAAAATCCTTCCATTTGAATCCCATTCCAGGATTTTACTGGTTCTTCTGAATGTTTGCTGCTTTTCCTGCTGCTGAGAACAATACTTCACTGTCTCCAGAGAAGCCCTGCTTTGCAAAATCTGCTTTTACATTTGTGATTAGAGCTTCAGATCAGGGCATAACAAGAGGTGTTAGTACAACCTGGATCTGTTAAGCCCCTGGATCTGATGCTTGAGCCTTCCTCCAACAACCTGCAGCCACGGCTCTATTTTAACATCCCTTGTACTAGAAGGCTAGGAAGGAACTCATTGATTTTAAGAGATACAGCAAAGCACAGTAAAAACCACACTTTTTTTTTTCCTGATAAATTTAATTCTTGCTGCTTGTTTGCACTGCTCTGCATATCTAATGAGCTGGCCTCTGGTTAATGCCAGACCTGCACAACCAGTAATTACTGGGGGTGTCACATTCTGGCTGGGCTGAAAATTTCTTTTCATGATCACTTTGTGCAAGTTCATCAAAGGAAGAGGGCATTTTGACAGCAGCATGCCTTGAAATCCAATTTTACTGTCAGACTGATGCTACCAAAGTTCATTCTCAAAAGCAGTTAGCATGGGAACAAAAATGTACCTCTGAAAACAGAGATTCATCAAAATTACTCTTAAAAAGCCTTGCAAGTTTAGTATATCTAGTCTTCCTTCATCAAATTGAATAGTTGAATTAAATCCTCAGTGTAGAAATCAAATAAATCTTTATCTTCCTTTTAGGTAGTGAAGTACACAATCTCTTCCCCAGCTACCTAACTCTGCCAGCTGGCACTGAAAGAACACACTCAATTCACACTAACCAAATTAAATAAATCATTTCTCATCTTAAGTATTCAAACAAGTCCTTAAACAAAAAACTATTCTGAGGTTGGTTGAAAAACATTGAGTCCGTGCCTGAAGGAAAAATATAGTAAAAAAAACCCCTTAAAATCTCAAACTGTTCCTCTTGAGCTTTGCATTTTAAACCAGAAAAAAAAAATAGTAAAACCATATTACATCTTAAATTAAGATCCCTCACCAGTAACCACATCAAATTAGATTGTAACAGGGAGTGTAAAAAGACTGAATTATAGATAATTTGGTTGAAATGGATGGGTGTTAATTGGTTATAATCCAGCCAGATACTGAAAAATATCATTCTAGCTGCTACCCAGATCGAAAGGCTGCTAGAACTTGAGCAGCTCAACATTCACAACTCTGCAATCAGATTCTGTAGCACAAGAAAATCCAAACTGATGTGCCCCTGATTCAAAAGCTGCCATCAGTGTGCCCATAAACTCCTAGCTGCTTTGTCCTCATGGTAGCTGTGTCTTCTGACAGAAATTTATCTGCTTTGCTGTAGAACTATATTTCTTCCTAATGCTTGCTTTAATGCCCTGCCTTTTTAATCACACACCATCAGGCAAGAAATATCTGAGTTTTCCAAAACCACAGCAGCAGCCTGTGCATTGTGTAGCTCAAAAAAAAAAAAAAGCTCCCATTAAATTTAAATTTTGCTGAAACCAGTCATAGAATCATAGGATGGTGGGGGTTGGGAGGGAGCTCTGGAGCTCAGAGTGCAACCCCCTGGCAGAGCAGGGGCAGCCAGGGCAGCCCCCACAGGAA
>JANHGL010009422.1:0-16227 GCA_024611195.1 Ceyx melanurus | reverse complement strand
TTTCTCCCCAGTGCTCCTTGGCCTGTCCCTGCCCAGAGCCTGGCCCCTGCTCCTGGACACCCACCCTGCAGAGATTTCTAGACATTGATCAGCTCCCCTCTCAGGCTGCTCCAGTCCTACCAGTCAGTACATTGCTGGGATAAAATTGTCTCTTCCCAAGTAGCAACTTTATTAAAATCAATCCCAACAGACCTCATTGTCAAGTGAAAACACTGCTGCTGAGAATCCTGGCTGGAAATGTGGGATAAGAGCTGGGTGTTTATTGCAGTGGAACTGGTTTCCAGCTGTGTGTCAGACTGGGTCTGGGAGGATTTCTTCCAGACAGGGCAGCTCTTGAGCTTCTCTGCCATGGCTCTCAGCAACCAGATTTTTAATTGAACATCATTCCCTAGTTCTCATATTTAGATGGAAATATGTAGATTAATTTCCTGTATTTATGGCAGAGTTGTGAATAACCCCATGGGAGCAGGTGGCATAAAAACCCAGCAACTTCCAAGCATGCTATCATACTCTGCACAGTAAAACCTCAGTGGCAGAATAACCTCAACCTTCCTCCCCACGATTTAGCTATAAAAATGCTATTGTGTATTGTTGCCTTTGGGAAGGTGATGGGTTGAGAAGACTAAATGGGATATAAACTCTCCATATTCACAGCGTGAACCAATTATTGGGAGCTAAAAAGAAAAATCTGCAGGTAATTTGCCCACAACTCTTAAGTATTACAGAAATACCAGCACTGCTGCTCTACCCAGCTTAGCATTAAATGGATGAACACACTGAAAGCCTGGAGAGAATTAGGCAGGGAAATGGGAGCTGTGGAGATCCCCATGGCAGTCACTGGTTAGTGCTGGGCTTTGTGCACAAAGCTGAGCATCCAGCCCAGGCCATGCCTGGGAGACCCTCACCCTGCACCAGAGAGATGCATTTTGCTGCTTTACATCCTCACTGCTTCCTAAACTATGTTTCTGAAACCTGAATTTATCAAATACCCTTCTCAAACCTTCATTTTATCATCAGTCCTCAGGTGTTTCTCTATCTGCTGGGGGGGAAGTGACAGGAGCTGCTGCTTTTTGCATTCAGTTAAATCCATTTTTTTTTGGAGTGCCCTTTTTTAATCGTTTCCCAGCTGAGAGGTGGCAAATGCAACATTTCAGGCTGGTTTCAGGACTAACTATGGAAGATTTATAAGGGAGATACTGACAAGATCTTAACTATAGAATTGTTAATGCATTGCTCCAGTAACCCCAGAAACATTGAGTGATTTTTATTGGAACATACATATTTCTTCAAGTCGGTTCATGACATTTTATCAGTTTTGCTTCTCTAAAGAAAGTTTTCATATTACAACTAAGCCATTTTACTGTTGCTGTGGTAACTACAGTACCCAGTTAAAAAAGGTAACCACAGAATAAATGTGATTGCTGTGTAAAACTCCTAGCCAAGTTTTCTTTGTTATCTAAACAAGGAAAGAACAGTGGCTGGAAACATAAATGAATTCAAATTCAACAGCAACAGCAGTTGAGGATCCAAAATTAAAGCTCAGCCTTTTGATTCTCTGTCCAGCATCAACTACTCATCTTCCACTTGATTTTTATTGGACTGGTGTTACCAGCTGCTCTTTGGGGTTTTGAAGCCATCACCTATTTTTTTGCTGCTCAGAGACCCTAACTTACTTCAACTCCTGAATTTCACAGCCACAAACTGTCAGACTAGTGATCTCTCTGAGCTGAATGATTTTTGAGACTGCTTTGCTTTAAGGAAATTCTATTCGCTGCAGATTTTCTCTGGCTCATTTTCATGTAAAAATATTGCACTTTGCACTTATCCTGTATTTTCATTTCCAAGTCTCAAAACACTGCACAACACAGGGCAACATGGTGTGCATAAACTCCTGGCTTCATCAAAGTGATGAAGACCCAGGATCTTTCTCCAAGGCCTGATTGTTTCTCAATACCATCCAGGCATAGGTAAAAGGATCAGGGGTGAACTGGCAGGAAGAGTGGGATAATGCCAGGCAGAGCTGCCCTCTTGGAGCTTTTTATATCAGCCCTAAGAACAAGTCTAGAAGCATTAAATAATCATGCCTGCTTTCACTCAGCAGAATTTCTACTGTGGCATTACATTCGAGGAAGAAAAGTTGTTGAACAGCATCACCCTCTGGAACCAACATCATCTCCTTTAATCAAGGAAAATAACGTTCATAAATCATTTGGTATTTGAACTTATTCAACAACAATGGTTACAGTCATTGGGAGCTATTTTACAGCCTGCGTTGACTCTCATATGCAAATTCTTTTTTTCTTTGAGCATATGACAAGAAATAATTGCATACAAAGCTATTAGATTGTTGCCACTTCATTGGAACAAGCTATTGCACGGGGATCTGCACCAGTATCTATCACAACAGAGCCCTCAGGACCAAGAGTGTTTTGTGCAACACGCAGCCCCAGCTTTCTGGTTTCAGCCTAAAGACTAAAAAAAAGTGTAAATTTTCCCTTCAATTCCACAGGACTTCCCTGGAAGGGTGTGCACATGTGTATAGTAATGACATGAGATAATTGCACAGTCACTGAGATAATGCATGAAGCTCTGGGAACGAGACCTTTGAAAGGTCATGGACTCCCTTCATTATCTCTTTGCTTTCTTTTGTTTCTGTGCCTCTGCCCTTTTTCATCCTGAGAAAATGCTTCTGAATGCTAATGCCACAGTGCTTGGCATCCTCCTCGCCAGCCATGTCAGCATAATTCATTAGCATGGGAGAACAAACAGCATCTCACCCAGGTCAGGTAAACCCATTTTGACACCAAAGGAAGAGGGGAAGCAGCAGAACGTCACAAAGGACCCAAACACATCTCCAGGAGTCAGTAAATAGTCAAATATTACAGCTGGAAGTAATGGAAAGAAACCAAGAGAAATGCAACCTGCCTGAAATGTCGTTAGACTGTGGAGTCACCTCCCGGGAAAGATGCTGGAAACTAGACTAAGTGGAGGTTTGAAGCTCTCCATAGGCAGTTAGACCTTGCCTTCAGGCACACTGTGAGTGCAGAGCAGTGAATGAAAGCTTTATGGCTCATTTTCCCTTTTCCTTCTGTCTTGCTGACTGTCAGCAAGATTGGCACTGAAGTATTTTCCTCCTGGTCTCGTCGCTCCTAGACCTCACCATTGCCTGCAAACCCTTCCTGGGGCCTCCTTTAGCTAGAATGGAAGCACTAATTTGTTTCTCTTCATCCTTTCACACATACACACGATCCCACATAGCAAAAAAAAAAAGGTCACTGGTAATAATACAGCCCTTAATAGTGTACAGAACTGGGATTCTTTCTTTTTTTTTTTTTTTTTTGCATCTCCAGTGAACCAGTTGTGCTCCTCGAGCAAAACCTCACACACACCAGCACCTCTGTGATTAATACCACGCCGCTGAGGTTGCAACCTCAGAGGCAGAAAGCACACTAGCTCTGACAAAGAGAAGCAAAATGCTATCGCTGCTTACAAGATGTTAGTCATGCTGAGATGCCAGTATCCCTCCTCCGCTAACACAGGCACCTATGAGAGCTGCCTCTGCTGGGTTGGGGGCTGATAAATACAAGGAAACCCTCCTGTAAGTCAGAAGTTGCCCTGCCAGGCAGAGAGTTGCCCTGATGGGAGGATTTGAAGCAATGTTCTGGTCGGAAAAAACCTTCTCCAGTGTCTAGCCAGTCACCCCGTGAGCTCCGAGTTGCTTAATTAAAGCAGATCTTCCCTCAAACCCCACACCTCACTCCATCCGGGTGTCAAAGAGGCAATTGTTGGGAGAGAGAATAAAACATTTAATGAGGAAAACTGCCTCACTATCCAAACTGGCTCGTGTTGGCATTTCTTCACTGTCTGGGAAGTCACTCGCCTCGGAGCCCAATCGACACTAAATGCTTTGAATTTGGCAGCAGCACCAGCCCCAAAACATCCTGTGCCAGAGAATTGCTGTTGTGAATGGAGGGTTAGAGGCAACACACTGTTCTCCCCACACTGCAGCAGCAGGAGTGCACACAGTTGTGTTCCAAGAGCCAACCTGGGGGGGTCAAAACCATCTCCTCGACATCAACAGTATTTTGGTTTCTGTTAGAAGCCTTGAAAAAGGAAGGAAAAAAATAACTCTCAATGCATAGGAAAAAGAAGCTGCCAATATATGGGGGACTGGACTTGATCTCTAGATGTCCCTTCCAACCCCTAACAGTCTATGATAAATTCCAGGTTTAAAAACTTTCTTATAGAAGATGAAGTTTTGGGGAGGAATGGTAATTTCTGGATCTCTCATATGCCTGATCCAATCTAATATTTTTAAAGAGAAACTGGAAACTAAACAACTTCAAATGTCAAAATGTTTTATTTTCCGTGGTATTAATATTGATTCCTACGCCCCCTGACACATGAAGAACACGATTCCATTGATGGAGTGGAAAAGTACTTCTCTGATTACTTTAAATGTCAATATGCTACAACTGATATCACATCAAGTTAGGACATGATATTGCATCAGAAACTGATTGTACCTAGGGGAGGTGAATACCTGCTTCTGAGACCATCCAGTTGAAGGAAAACATCTAAAACATGAAAGCCTGAGGAGCTAGCACTGAATTTTGCTGCCATTTGTTTGCTGTCTGTCAGCCTTTATCAGAGCAGAAGTCTTTCAGAGAAAGGAATTGAGATTGAAGCACAGAATGGACCAACTTGGAACTAAATTACATTAACCAATGGGACAACCTAAGAGAAAGGAAGGTTACTCCTTGCAGGGAGACAGAAATTGGAAGAGAACAAAATCTTCACTGCTTTTGGACACAGGGAAGCTGACAACACATAGGTGTTGCTGGTAAAAACCAGCTACCAAAACCCATCAGAGCTGTTGACACTGATTTTTAGCATTAATATCGATTTTCAGTGTCAACTTTAACCACAGCTTTTAAATCTCCTGTGAAAATCCATTAGGATGCAATAAGATGCAGAGAACTTGAAAAGCATCTGTGTGTTGACTCAGTGGAGGGATGTGTCCTGCTGTGGAAACTGGAGATATTTCCATTTGCAATTGTTTCAGTGCCATTTCTAACTTAGCTTTGGTAGAGTTCCACATCTCTATTTTCCACAGCACAGGAGTGAGTGAGGCTCTAACACAGCTTCCCAAGAAGCAGAGCTGCTCTGTGGGAATTTATTTCTTCCTCTCAAAAAGATGCTTTTCAGTTTCAAACAAAAATGGGTTTGTCAACTGGATGGATTTGATAGTTAGATAAATGTGTTTTATCAACGGAATGGATTAGGCTGTTTGCATTTTGTCACCACAATCTCAATCTGTCTTGCCAATAAAACATATTTCATCAAAGCTTTAGGCCACCATGCTAACAGAATGTGTTTTGTCAACAGCCTAAATCCACCCTGTCAACAAAATCCATTCAGAAGGAAAATAACTCAATCTCTTCTGTCAACATCAGGAGTAAAATCTTGGTTGTTAGTGTATGAAAAACAAAAAAAACCCACAGTTAACCTTCCATCTTTTCAGGCCCAAGAAAACCACACAAGTATCCATCAGCTTGGGATATGTAAATGGAAAAGAATGGGGGGGAAATGAAATAATGCATTAATATTTCCTGGTGTGGTTGGGATGTGGTCAAATTATGTAAATAGCCTGAGACTTTACCACCCAGATCTCAAAACTGAACAACTAGATCCCAGAGATGCTAGATACTGAATATTTATTAAGAGAACTCAAAGGCTCACTAGGCAAATTACCAAAGTTTATAGAAGACTGAGACTCAGAAAGCTAATTTCTCTCACAGACAGAAAATTACAGTGATAGAAACATAAACAAAATTGCATTGTGGGCTCCATTTTGCCCTTTATGCTTTAATTAGAACTTGCAAATTAAATGGACTGATCCAACTGTTACAGTCACTCACGTTATTTCCTGGCTGTGCCTTGAACAATTTGTGCCCAATAATAACTTGTGCCTAATTTTAATTTTTTTTTAATTATTACTTGACTCAATGGTTGCATGACTTCAACCAGCTGCTTTATTTTATAATGCGTGGAATTGGTAACATTCAGAATAAACTTAAAGGTGGAGGTGAGAGAGGAGCTGGAAGATTCAATCATCAAAGGGAGGTAGAAATAGAACAAATCATACCTGTTCCAGTCACTAAACAGAATATGCAAGTACAGCATCCTGGGGCTGTTATAAGGCAAGTTATAAGTCCCAACTTTTGATGCAAGTAGAAATAAAAAGACTTGTGTTGTGAAAGATGCTTTTGAGGACTGCATACTCAATTAGAAATTCATCCTGAGCAACCAGGTGTCACAAAGATCACTCCCAGCTAAGGAAAGGTTTGCATCATCAAATTTACTCCATTTCTTCAGCTTTTCTCTGCTTCAGGTGAAATCTTATTCTAAAATCAGCTTCAGCCTCTTCTTAAAAAGGAGCCTTTCTTTCCTCCATATGGTCTATGCTAATTACCAGCCTTTTGAACTGCACTATTTTAGGATGTATTGTGGAAGTGAAAGGATTCCTTTTAATCACACAAAACAGAATAATAACATTATCTCCGCAGGGCATTCCACAATGGGGTTTTGCACCTACAAAGTAGTCTTAAGTGTTTAATGATTTATTGATGTAGTTGCTTTGGCTTTCTAAGCTTTTTAATTTTGTTTAATATACAGACTGTCTTCCAGACCCTTGATTACACCACTTGCCTTGATCATTTACAACTTCAGATCAGCTTAGCAGGCTCTTCCCCAGCTCTGTTTCACACTATCTGCTAAATAGATACAAACAATAGCAGTAGGTATTTATTTTTTCTATTAATAGAAGGCTTGGATCTTGCCTTGTGAGCCCTGGAAATGGGATGCTGCACCCTCATCAATAATAGGACTAAGTTATTCAGGACTGGGATCATCTGTTAATTACCTGCACAGAAACTCATACCCTTGCAGAAATGTTGTCCTGATCTGATCAAAATAAATGGTTTCTCTGCCTGCCAAATTCTCAGCCAGGTCACCCAAGCACTAATCCATTGACAGCTTTGCAGAACAACTTCTACTCTCTCCTATTAAATTCTTCTATATGTAGAGTCACTCAGCCACTGTAAGTTGTTAACAAGGGAGATTGTTCAGACCAAACAGCTTCAGGAAAATCAGAGCTGGCCTGGCCACTAGCCTCAAACAAAGCTTATCTGGTGCAGTCAAAGCTCTCACATCAACAACATGAAGCAAAAGGAAAAATCCCAAATCAGTAGTAATGCAGAGCACAGTGAGGAGCTGTCACTCTCTCAGTTCAGCAACAGGGCCAGACAACAAACAGCAGGGGGGATTTTCCTCTTAGCACCACATTCCTGAGTTCCCCACACTAATGGTTCTCACCCCACCCAGTTCCAAGTCAGATTTCATTTCCATAGGCTTCTTTTCTAATAGATGTCTGGCTAAAGGAGCTTAAAACTCTGCTTTGTTCTGAAGTGACTTCACTTCCAGCATAGACAAGGGAACAAGCCCCACAGTCTTGGTCCAGCTTTTAACCTCTGGTTGCTTTCCTGCTTGAGGACCAAGCAACATCCTCAGTTCTTGGCACCTCAGCACTTTGTTCATGGTACCATGTGCCTTTTGCCTCTAACAGGAATCAGGGGCTTGGTCCTGTTAGAGGCAAGAATTCTACTTTATGAGGACTGGAGTAGCAACTGAAGAAAGGAAGGTTTTTATTTCCCCAGTGAGCAATTGGTTGACATTCAGCTTCTATCCTCCAGCCCAGCCCCAGGTAGACTGTGGCAGCTCTTGAATCACTGCTGAGCTGCTGGGATTTAAAAGCCATTGGGAATGGTTGACTACAGGAGAAGACCCTAGGCTATGAGCCAGGAAAACTCTGTTAGGTCATTGCCCTGCTGTAACTTTGGAAAGTCATTTCATTTTCCTGCACCTACGCTTTTTTTCCTCCCATGCTTTATATTAAACACTCAGACTGTAAATTTTTCCACACCAGAAATATGTGCACACAACAACCTCTGTAAGAGAGAGAGACTTTGCTTCCCTTGTTCCCTCTCTGGACTGTAGCAGCCTTCAAACTACTGCTGCAATTCCCCCATGACCATATTTCCACAGTATTTGGAATACAAAAGCCCCACAAAAGAGTGTATTCATAATCATTATAATGGCCAGAACAAGTAGATTATTTTGCTTCTAAGAACTTTCCTCTAGCTCACACTGGGCACCTGTGTATTTGTAGTGCAGGATTTGGGGATTTGCATTTTTATTAAAACCTTATCAGGTCTAATGCCTCCATTTGTCATGGTACAATTATATGAAACTAGAGATTAGGCAGGGTCTTGCACATCCCATTTTTTAGGTGTTTTATCACGCCCTTGTAGCGATGACATTTATCAAGTCAACACCAAAAGGCCCTCCCTGTCATCATATATACTAATGGTTACTTTGCTCCTACTGCCTCTTACCTTTGTTTTTTTCCACTGATGCTTCCTTCCTTGACAAACTGCCTCTCAATAATATCAGAGCTGCCACTAGAAAATCAGCCATGTGATTTGTCCCAGGCAGTTGCAGAAGGGCTGGGGGGAACAGACTCTGATTAGAAGTTAACTCAAATAGAAAACATCCAGATAAGGAACCAAAGGAATCACTTTTAGCCTTTAATCCTAGCAATTTAAAAAATAGAAGCAGCAGGTATATAATTCATAGAAGCTTTCTCCACAAGGGCAAAGGATATTGTATTGCCCCTGCAAAACCCATAGCATTCATACAGAGTTCTGAATCATCTCAGCTTAGTCAAATACCTCTTTTCTGGGAGGGGAAAGCTCTGTGATGCTCTTTGCTTGCTCGAAACAAAACACTGTAATGCTCTGCTGGAGAAGGCATTCAGCAGCATAAATTCATCTGTTAATTGGGATCCTGAACCACAGCTTTGAAATTCTGACTGCTTTTTAGGAAATGCATTTCAGCATTGTTTGTTAGACACTAAATTAACAGCTTTTTAATTTAAACACAACAGCAGCAGCACCTAAGTTGACTTCATCCCAGTTCCCAAGGCACCAGTAAGACTGAAATGTTATTTCAGCCTTCATAGAGCCTCCCATCACTCCTGTCCTCTCTTAAGACACTGTGTCCCCATCCTTGAGGAAAAGTATACTCAGCACTGAAGTGTCAAGCTTCTATTTTAAATCCTAATGTAATTTAAAAATGATTGTTGCATTTGTGCCAGAACAGTGCTCCTGCAGCCAAACCCTGCAGAAGGGAGAGGGGGAAAATGGAGCTTTTGCTGCCACCACATGTCCAGGCAACCCCCATCCCTCATCTGAGCACTGCAGGGACTCCCATCATTACACACACGCAGGTAATCAGAGTTAAACCAGCATGTGAAGCATTCCAGGCTGATTCATAAAGCCATGTTTTTAGGATACAGAACACTCCTCCCTACAGAGGAAGGTTTTTTTGCACAGCACACGACTCTGGTTTTCAGAACTAAATGCAACAAAACCAGTTGCTGAAAACCTTGCTGCTCTACAAGGGAGGGACAAATGGAGTGGCCAGAGATGCCATCAGCTCTGGGGAAAAGATGTCTGATTGTGCAAAGTGCCTTTGAAAATTTACCCATCGAGACAGAAGCCAAGACAGTGGCCAGGCATCCTCCACAGGGAAACAAAAATTCAAGCTGAGGCCTTTTCTGGAGGGTTCATGTTATTAACCTTAAAACAATCGAAACCAAGTGTAATACTAAAAAGTCTTAACTCCCAGTGAAGTCAATGGGAAAGCTTGAACTGAAATTATTAAGGGAAGACCTGAGTGGGCCCAATTCCCCTTTTAGTCTGATGTGACTCCATTAAATTCAGGTGAGTAACTCCCAGGTGAATAAGAAACTGTCTGTATCTGAAGGCTGCCTGCCCTGTAATGTTAGCACAAGGAGATACAAAAAGGGATGGCAGCAGCTATCTTGTATGGAAGGTTGGCGAGCTTGCTCTCAAACTTTCTTGGTTCAGAGAGCAAAGACCCATATTACCTGTAGCTGGAAATAGCTTAACAGACTAAATATTTCAAAATGAAGCTCTACAGATAGATAGCACCACTTTTATTCCTGAATTCTCTGGGGAAAAAGACCCCTCTCACCTGAGCCATTACCTAAACTAAATGAAAGAGAGAATTGGAGAGGGAAAAGCAAGAATGTGCATCTCTGAAGTTTGAAGTGTCCTTTTATCCTTCCAGTGAATCACATTAGGGCAGAACGACAGAGCAAAGTGATGAACAGCTTCCTCCTCTCCCTACTTATGTTCAGCTCAGAAAGCATCCATTAGTTCCGTGCAGCAGATCTGGATGGAGAAGAGATGCAAATCAGCCCACGGCTGGCAAAGAGCTTCCAACTGATCAGATGAGGGAACAACACCAGAGTGACATTTCTTCTGCCTTCTCATTTCAGTTGCCAACGTGCAGCTGCTACTGGTGCCATTTATTCACCTTGGATTAACTCACATTCCCTTGAACTTCATCTGGAAAGCATCTTCCCTGTCTCCAGCTCCTAACCATACCCTCAACTTCTGTGAAGTTCCTTTCCACGTGAGCAAATGCTGTTGAAACCTCCCCCCCCAGAGCAAACCAGTGAGGTGGGATGATGGTGCTTTGAAGCAAACAGTGGCTAAGTCACTGGGACAAACCTCACTTGGCATGAAATATCAGCAGCAAAGCTGGTTTCTAGCAGCAGAGGGGAAAAGAGGCTTAACAGCCCAAGCGTTACATTTCCAGCACCGTAAAAGCTGGTCAAATAATGGAAAAATTTATGCAAGTATAAAGTCATTTGGTGATAGATGGGGAGGATTAAGCTCTGTTGAATAAGTTATCCTCTGCAGAATGTATTTCAGCCTTACCATACTGCTTGACAAATAATGGACAGATTAAATGGCTAAATTTTGCATAATGCATTGTTTCCTAGGTTTGTAAACTACCCCTTCAACGCACACAACCCCCACCACCATGCTTAAAAATCTTTATCTTCACAAAAGACCACAATAAAACTAATCTGCATCAAGTCTTAAAATGGATTTATTAAACTGTATTAAATCCCCATGAAGGCTGTTTGTTCGGTGCAGTTTAATATCCTTCATAAATGGAATACGATAAATTGACCCGAGGCTACTCTGAATCTGGTTGAGAATTAACAATGTGGTTTAATTAATCCACTGCAAGTTAAAAATTTCTGCTAATTCAAAAAAAAAAATCTTTTTTTTTTTTTTTTTAAGACTTTGAAATTTGTTTGTAATGTGTCAGTCATGACACTCAGTGGGAGTTGGCTCCTAAATCCCTGAACACATTTAAGAACATCTCCTTTAGGACTGACTTCATTCTACATTCTCATCAGACAACCACTGAATCTTGGAACTTATTCAGGCTTTGTCACAAAACTGGTCCTCAAGTTTTAGATTCATTCTCTGCAAACCAACGACGTTGAAGAAATGGGAAGTTAACAATGAAAATCAGAAAAAAAAAAAAAAGAATCTACTTTTACACCTAGAATTGAAGTGGATTACTATTTATTTCCCTTCATAAAGAAGCACAAGTGAAATTTTCTGGTTCAGACCACACCTACATCTACCATTTTTAGCTAACTTTTGTTCTTTAAACACACTTTTATGCATAAATAACACACTTCTATGCATCTAGTGTACTTAAAGCTGTTTTTTTGTTGATGTATCTCACTGGACTGTATTAATACAGCTTAAGCTTCTGAATAATTTTACTGTGAGGCAAACTGTATAATTATTATTCAAATTCCTCTTGCACTATGGAATATTTTCACATGTTATGCCAAAATAGTGTAAAATACACCCACAATAAATGATCTGCATACATCTTACTCGAGTCCTCTGCCTGGAAGTGAATACCAGTAGCTTCACTTATATTTTCCATAAAGGGAGCAAAGCCATTTTTCTTGCATTCCTGTCTGCTTTCTCCTCCCATATCAAGCAAATTTTAGTTATTTAAGTGAATTAAAAAGTAATAAATCCTCACCTGAGAAATGGTAGAGGTGCATAGCAAACATTGTGCTTAAATAATTTAAGAAATACGACCTGTGGTGATATTCTGCCTTCTGAAGTTCAGTCATTTATTCGATTCCTTTCCTTTGTGCTCTGCTTCTTTCATGAATAGCATTAGATCAGCAGAGGTGCCCAACTCTAAGGGATTGGTTCGATGGCTTCGTGAACCTTTAATAACTCCTCATGTTCTGATGGCTGTGGCATCTTGAAAGGAGACCAACAACATGGCCCATAAATTGCATGAGACCTAGTAGAGGCAGAGAGGCAACATTTCCACTGGGCAGATTGAGGAATCCTCTCAAAATCCTCCCTCAAAACCTCAGTTAAACCCCAAGGTCACTCAGCTGCAACTCCAACAGAGCTACCCCACTCAGACCTGTCCTCCACATTTAAAACATTTTAAGCCTGTGTATCCACAAGAGCTAATTGCTCCCAGCAGGACAATGCAGCTTGTTTCAGGAGATGGAAAGAAAGTGATTTCATTCTTTTGATAAATGCTTTTAAGAAAAGAACCTTTCCCAGGTTCCTTGTGTGGTTCTAACAAACCATTTCATTTCTCTCCCCACACCTGGAAAAATAAAGAAAATTGCCTTTTTACCACTCCTTAGCTTGACTGGGTGCTCTTTGGAGTGCAGTCTGCTTCTTGATAAGCCTCTGAACACAGTCCAAGCCCTCGTGCCTGTGACAGCATCTGCACCTTAACAGGGTACCAACAGCAAGGACACCTTGTGAAAACATTCACACCTTTTGCCACACTCTTAACTAAACTTCTGTTGCTATAAACATGCTGCTTAGGGTGTCCTGAGTGAATTTCCATAGCAGAGGCCTGAGAAAGAAATCATTTGCTGGGAGAGAAATATATAAATGCCAACCCCAGCTCCTAAGACAGCACATGAGTTAGGAAAGAGCATGAGAATGATTGATCCTCACATAACATTGAGCTGCCATAAGGTTCTGTCAAGAGTTTTATATAAATTTCCTTGAGAAGCTTGTATTTAAATAAGCAAGACAAGCAAAATGAGAGAGAAGAAAAGACTAATTCTCTTAATTTTACAGAAGGGGCCACAGCTGAGATCCCCACCTAATCCTGATCACTTCTCACCTCCTGTCCCAGACTTTTCCAGGCAGACACAACTGCTTGTGAGTCTGCATGGCAGTCAGAATTTAAAATAAAAACAAGAAACAACACCCCAAAAATAGCAACCTTAGTAGCAACTCTTTCTCCTTGCAGAGTTGGGTGTTTTTAAGCTTCATCAGTAATGTTGTTATTTCATATATCAGCCAAACCAATGCTGGAACTGCCACTTGATAAACCAGCATCCCTGTCCTTGCACAAATTGTTGACTGGGTGTCAAATGCTACACTCCTACTCTCACTTATCTCCCAGATTTCAGCCTTCAGTTGCTGATGCTTCCAAAGCAGCTATTTCATACCTGTTTTATAAGAAATGTTCACTGGCAGATATTTACCCCCACTGGTAGGTAACTTAATCAATAGGCAGGTCTCCAGCAGTCTGTATAGCAAATTATAGTTGGCATTTAATAGAACTGCAAAGCAGAAAGAGCTTTAACACGGCAGTCAGTATTTTAAGCGACATAATAAATTCACTGCTACCCAGTTACATATCAATTAACAGCACTAAACATTTTTAATGTGCTAACAAAAATATTCCGATGTTAAAATCCAGTTCAATTAAAATAGCAACGAGGTTTTACATGCCCAGTAGTTTAAAAGTCACCTGATCTTTTCAGTCATTACAAAAGACCCTTTAACTCACACCTAACTGCCTCATAAAATTTAAACTGCACGTAGAATTAAAACATGCTCTGGCAAATATTGCCACAGCAGCTTTGACTCCAGGTAAGTGCAGAACACAACAGCCAGAGCTAGCAGCAGCCCCAAAACCCAGCAGAATTAACCCAAGAGCTGCTTCAGAAACTGCTGGTGGTTGGCAGGAGCTTCCAGCACAACAGACAGCAAGTGAAGTGTTCCATTGAGTTCAGAAGGATGCTCTGCAGTCCTGGCTATTTACACAACACTTGCTGGCTGGGCTGTACTGGGAGCAAACAGGAGCACGGGAGAGCTGTGGCACCTGTTGACATGTAAATATTAAAGCAAAGAAAGGCAAGAATAATAGGCCAGGCTTATCTTGACACCAGCTTTTAACACGGAGTTACTTGCAAGATGATTATAGCCCACTCACAAACACATTCTTTTTTCCCACCGACAGCCTCACACTTTGCAACTTCTGTTTACTCCCCGAGACTAAACCCAAATGTTTTCAGGGCCACCAAAACATCATTTTTTTCCCCCTCGGAGAGCTTTACTTTCATCATGATATCAAAGGAGACATATTTACAACAACCCTATTGCCTTTTTCTTCTGGAGACCCCTTCACACGGAGCTTTCAAAGACCTGAAGTCAGCACAGAAAAGCTTTCTCTGCTCTAGGACTAACAAATTACCCTGGCAGGTACAACATCGTTTTCCTGCCCCTGCCTCATTAACTAGGACCCTGAGCTAAACCTGTCTGAGCAGCTCCACTTCCACACAGTCCCAGCTCCCCCTTTGCTGCTGATGCCTGGAAATATTTGCCCGAGCTGAGACAGGCTGCAGCATCTCTGCTGCCAACACCAGAGCTGCTCAGAGCTGCTGTAATAAGGGAAAAAAAAAAAATAGAGAAAAGAAAGGCTAATTGGAATAAAGGATAATCAAGCAGGAATTTTCCCTGTCCATTTGTTATCATGACAGATACATCCTAAAGCCTTGCTGTACCACTGAGCTGCACACACCTTCACCTCCTGATCCCTCCCCAGCAGCAAACCAGTGCCAGGCTGTTGCCTTTGTATAAAACCAGTGGGGATCAATGGATTTCAGGGGGTCAGCTGAGTCAGATTGCCCTCTGCAGCTGTTCCTAAAGCTTCTAGCCTGCCTAGTCCTGCTGTCTGCAGCCAAATGCCTGCTGCATTCCTAGCTAGGCTCTGGTTTATGTGAAATTTGAGTGCTGAAAATACTAAATCCCAATATCCACTGTGATTTCCTTTCATTTTGAACAGCAATCAAATTAAGGTTGACTTTTCCTTTACTGCCTCCAGGTGGGCACCCATGGCTGGGCCCTATCACTTAAAGCAGGAGGTGTGTAATCAAATTGAGTTAGACAGTGATTGATATTTTGCATACCCTGTAATTATGATATTAAAGATCTGGCACATTGTGTGGTGTGGAACGACGTGTGATTGCTACAAATGAAATGTAATTCATTTCTGCTTTTTGGAGTGGGGTGAGAAAGTCTAGTAATGGCTTAGGGGAGACACCAGCCATTTTCTGCCAGCCTTTGGGGTGCACTTCAGTTGTGTACACGCAGTTTTAATATCCATTAAAATGCAGATTTCCTGGCCACTCATTAATCCTTAACTGTGCCTGGACCTAACAGACTGTGGATTGGTACAATTCTCCAGCTAATACAATAACATCCCCTAATTTATCACTCTGCTGCAATCTGCAGCTACTTGAAGCTTCAGAGGGACACGAGGAACAAAATTGCTTTCAAACCATTGTGGAAGCTGTTGCACCTACAACATTTTCTAGATGCTGAGATGTCCCAGTATTCCCACTCTGGCCAGGCTCCAGTCTGGTTAACATTATGGGATGACTGTATCAGTTGTAGTTCCTCATCCCTATTTATATCTCTCATTCTTTTCCCTCTAGCCCTCCCAGACAAAAAAACACCTTAATCTAGGGGCTTATCTACACTTGAAAGTTAATTCAAGGTTACAGCCAGGAATGGATTTAAAGAGAAATAGATACTCTTTAATACCCATACAGAGACAGCTATTCAAGAATGAAAGGGCTTTCTTTAGTTGAATACACTTTCTTTAATCACTAATCCTAAACAGGTGATTAGCTCTTTATTGCCACACACAAGCCATTTCTTAGCATTACAGCATGGCAACAACCTGGGCAAAAAGCTCAGAGCAGGAGGGGTGGTTCTGCCTTGCAGAGCTGAGCAGAGTGGGGACGGGGGCCAGCCTGGAGCTACATGAGTCCAGGGTAAAAATATCTTCCTCAGGTTAATAATTGCACAGTTTAGATAGAATCATGGAATGGTGGGGGTGGGAGGGAGCTCTGGAGCTGAGAGTGCAACCCCCTGGCAGAGCAGGGGCAGCCAGGGCAGCCCACACAGGAACAGA
>JANHGL010009421.1:0-122306 GCA_024611195.1 Ceyx melanurus | reverse complement strand
ATCTAGAAGAAATTTTTGTATATATTTATTTATATTTGAATTTTAAGGTTATTTTACTATTATTTGCTTCTACATGTCAGAGTGGCTTTTAATAGACATAAGTAAATGATGGAATTCTACCCTGTTAATTTCTTCAAAGAGAGAAGCATCACCCAGAGAGATGTACTAAGTACATGTAAGAAAAGTGGTGTAAATATCCTTTCTATATCTTAAAAAAAAATGAAAGAAGAAAATTATGTTTCCTTCTGTTTTTTGGGTTTTGTTTTTTTTTTTTGTTTGGGTTTTTTTTCTTATTTAAATTTTAAAATGACAAAGTAATTTTACTTCTATTTTGAAATCTATAGAATCTTAGAGTGGTTTTGGTTGGAAGAGAAATTAAAGATAATCTAGTTCCAACCTCCCTGCCATGAGCAGGACACATCCCACTGCAGTGGACTGCCACAACTTCTCAAATGAGACTGATAGTGGCTTAACCACATGATCTGCCAGTTCCCTCAGGACCCATGGATGCATCTCATTAGGTGCATCTTCAAGTTTCTTAGGTGGTCTCAAAACTGATCTTCTCCTACAGTGAAATGAAAACAACCACTTACAAGGTAATATAAACAAGAGGGGGTTTTAATCTTTTGTTTTAGCCATTGGAAACAAGGATTTTCTGAACACTCGTAATATTTGGTGATTTTCTATGTCTCTGTGATGCAGCCTAGACTGCATGACCAGTTTTACCCTGCTAGAAGCTCGTGTTTCCTACTCACTATGAGTGAACATAAAGGAAACACATTCCTCTACAATGCATCACGTATCTGAAATGAAGTAACTCTATTTAGTGGTTTATACTTTCTAAATTCCAGGAAAAAAAAAAAAAAAGAATACACTAAGAGAATATAAATACAATCATGATTTAATGACAACTTCCACTAAAAAAAAAAGAATAAATCTAGATTGCATATATTCACAAGTGTTTTTCAATCTTAAATTTAGCTGGGTAGAAATTTTTATTATTATTTCCACAATGTGGTTAGGTAAAAGCCAGCAAGGTTTTCTTTATGTATCCTTTAACTTTTCCACCAAAGTAATAAAATTGGAAGGGTGGGGTAAGACAGGACATAAGTAGGTGCTGACAAGATGTTCCCATTTCTATGCAATGGTCTGAAGCTTCATAACTAAGCTTTTTAAAAAAAAAATATTTCAGCCTTTACAAATATGCAGATAAAGTACTGTGGCAAACTTTACTTTGCCTACAGTAAAGGTAGGCAATCCTACCACATTTGATTGGAATTTTCTATAAATTGGTGTGTGGGCTTGCTATTTGCACACTTTTTCTCTCTTCCTTATTTTATAAGGAATATTTTGTTCTCTGACTCAAGAATACCCATTGATACAGAACAGCTGCTGTCAAGTCTCAAACAACAGCATGACAAGAGGGTGAGGTAGAGGAGGAAAATGTTAGTAAAGAAGACTGAGGTAAGCCAGTCCTTAGCTGCATTTCCTACTTAGAGATAGAAGATCAAAGCACAGCTTCAGATCTGCAGGAAAGCGAAGGCCACCTCCAGCTGATTTCAGTGGAGACCCAGGTGCTTTGTAAGACTGCTGCAGATAGTGGCAGCTGTACAGAAACCATTAGTGCTAATATGGAGGGTGCTTCTGTCTGTGTGCAGGTAAACAATCCTGCTCCTTGGAGAGCACCTTTGCATCCAGACAATGTCTGGGTGGAGGCTGCATCCCTGGCTGCATTGAGGGACTGGTGGTTGCTCACTAATGAGTACATCCTTGATTACTGATGTCACTCTGCTGACTTGCATCAGGAGCAAGGACTAAGTGCTTAGTGTGCTGGCCATAAATATTTTAAAACTGTGCTTGTGCTTCATGAAGAATAATGATCAGAATTGGGTGTTTTTGCTGCTGAGGGGAAGACGGATCTGTGTGGTTTCTCCCCCCACACAAAATAACACCCAGAGCTCCTGGCGTGGTGGAGCTGTTAGCTGCCATAGTGCTACTGATTCAGGCCATGCATTGTGTGCACTGATGCTTGGATGTTTGTGTGAAGAGAGGAGGGGGAGATGTAGGAGACCACCTTGTCCCCACACTCTTGCTGTGCACACATCTAAATGGGTGGCAAGCCTGCAGTGTAACGTAATGTAAGCTACTCATGTGAGTTTGTGAATACAAAGGCCTGATCTCAAAACTGAGACAGTTGCCATTTATTCAGTTTTTTCACTTTCAAACATCAAAACACCTTATTCTTTCAAAATTAGATGTGGATACATGGAAATTTATTTTATGTGGATCTGAGACAGCAGAGTTCTTCTGCTAAACTGTAAAGAGCAGTTGGTAGTGTTTGTATAAATAACCTGCCTCTGTTTTGCCCGAAGCCCTCCAGGAGACAGCTGTCAGTGAAAGTAACTAATATTTGCTTAGATTTTTTTTTTAAACTGGCAATCTGTTTCTGTCATTTTTAATGTTCCAGTCACAGGCAGATTGAGTCGTGTGAATGTATTCCATAATTCCACTCTGTTCTGTAATTGCTGTTTACTTATGGATGCAAATTACAAAGAAGCATAATGAGAGCCATAGCTCTCCAATTTGTTTCATTTGCAACAAGCAAGCCAAAATATAGAGCCAAAGCAATAGTCCTGTTCTTCTGTATGATTCAATAGAGTTCAAGGCTCTGCATACTGAGTTCATTGAAAACACAATTAACTGCCATGAGCTTTAAATCAGATGATAAAATAAGGACAAATTTATATATTCTATAGTTTTGAATAAGAAAGGATTTTTTACACCAACAAGTGGAGATAAAGTCAGCATGTTAGGTTCAGGGATTTGGGAAGTGGTTTCTTTTCTTCACCTTGCCAAGGCCTTTGCAAGTCCTCTCCCTGATACCTGGCAAAGCACCTGAGATTTACCATGGCATAGACTTCTTTTTTCTTTTTTTTGTTCTCTGTCCAGTATCTCCTGTGAAGGAGATGGAATTGAAAAGCACTGATAAAATTCTATGTATAGGTGAAATTGCCTTCTCTTAGTCTCTCTCCAGGGAATTCAGGCTCTTCTAGTGCACCATCCTAGTGAGAATGCAAATTGAAGAGGAAGAAATGAGCAGACAGACACCCAAAACTCTAAGGACTATAATATGTCCAAATAAAGTCGTATAATTACATTGTTGTTCTATTAGAGTTAGAAAAAGATAAAAATAGCCTTGAAATTAATTGAATACAGTTTTCCAATTCTGGTATGAAAAATGGAAAGAATAACAAATTATTGAATAATTTTTCTCCTTTCTACTGTGTCACACCACTAGAATATGTAGGATACTGATGAGTATAATCAAGTCAGTAATCTGACTGTTAAAGAAGACCTTAATACACAACTTTATAAAAAAACACCAATGATCAGTTTAGTTCATAATAGGCTTCTAAGTTACATAGATGAATTAACTCATTATTTAAACTCTAACAAAAATAAGGTTTATTTGGATAAAAAGGTGAAATAATTATGTGTTTTATAGGTCACTTCTCAAGAATCTGGAACCAAACTGTTGACCTTCACATTTGTACCGTCCATTGGACGACTTCCAACCCATTTTGAAGTTGTGGATGTTTCTAAGTTTCTTGTGACAATTCCAGAGGAACCGAATGATCTGAGCAATCAAGAAATTATAAATAAGGTAACTTTTTTTTTTTTTCCACTAATTATTAATGTTTATGGTGATTCTGGTCTTGTGTAACAGCTGCTTCTTTGGTACATTGCTGGGGCTGCAGTTCTAGGTGCTTTCCCATGTAATAAACTTTTCACAGAAGTTCACAGCCCTCTGACCTGAGCATACTCCAGCATTGTCAGTGTTCTATCTGTCTAAAAATGGGTTAGGTCTGGGCAGAGAATGAATGTGTTTGAAGAGACATGCACTAGAATATTGTCCTCAGAGTGTTTAACTCATTAGTAACACTCCCAGCCACTCAGTATTAGTTTTGCTGTGGTAGGTAAAGCAGAATTAGTGTTCCTGAAACCTCTTTCCCTGAGTTTCTGTGTAGGTAAAGTTTCCTGATAGGTGAGGCAATACTGAGGCCTTCATACACTGATCACTCTCTTTTATATAATCTCTACAACCTGAACAATATCTATTACAAAAACCAGATAATAAAAATAACACAGCCAAAGTAATAATGGTTAATCCTTTTTATGGTCCAATATATTTTTTTAAATAAACTGAGCTCCAGGGACTTGTGGAACTGCAAGTGAAGTGGAAATTTGTAATTACTATATTCCTCAAGCAGGATTCAAATATGATCCCCATCTACAAGCTTTCTGTTGTAATGCACAATGTTTCTATTATTTTATCTGATTTCTCCTTCAAGAGAAATATGATTTGCCATAGCAGCTTGATTATTGAATGATTACGTGATATGTGTGTCTTATGCCTAGCTAGCATGACTCCTGTTTTCATCCAAAGCATACTTGAGAAACTATGTACTTGAAGTGGAAGTAGAACAATTGTGGTCTGTGATGAGAAGCTTGAACATACAGTAAAGCTCTCTGACCTCAGATTCTTTGTCTGCTTGCTTCAGAGAATGCCTTGTCTTAAAGGCCTTTGTTTCTTCATTAATATGTATAGGTTTTGTCCCAGATTCATCTGTCAGACTCCTCTGAGCAGTATTGTCCACTCCCGTGGATCCCGCAGTTGGGATGCCTTCCCATCGTGTCTGGTGTAGTCTGGTCTGACAGCTCATCTGGCTTCACTGCACCCTCCTTTTTGGTTCCCGTGCCAGCCCCAGGCTTGGGACACTGTTATGCTCAGTGTACCCTGTTGCTCTGTGAGTCACCATGAAGGCGGCCACCACAGCATTAGATGGGGGGGCTGCTGGAAGCAGTGGGCTCCCTGGGGATCTGTTTTCTGCTGGGTGCTTATGCCCAGATTCTTCATTTGCCCTCCATGCTTTTGGTAGCGCAGTGCCAGCCACTGCTGCAAGACAAAATTACTTTGCATTTGGAGGAACACCAATAAAATGCAGCTAATCAGGATATTTTCCCTTGTATTTCTTGCAGTCTAACTCTGTCTCTGATGAGCCAGCCTTAAAAAGCAAGGCCAGACAAAACTGTGTGTCTGCCATCCATACAGACAGCACCAGGACGGTTTTCCAGTCCCCAGAATATAACTCAAGCAAAGGAGAAATGCAGGAGAATGACCTTTTTAAGGCTGAGTTTATCCTGATTACGGACTCCGGTGATGAAGATGAAATATCTACTGTCTCAAGCAACGTTCATCGGCCTTCCAACGGCTACGGTCCCATCAGCGCTCAGCTGCTGGCTACATCCCATGTTTCCCCTGTCACCAGGGCAGGGAAACCTCCTGGCAATGGACAAGTTCCAGGTGCTTCACTTTCCTGCAGCACTGCTGATCCACAAAAACTTCAGGTAACCCGCTCTTTAAACTCTAGAGTTAACCTTTGCTTTCTAAAGCTTTCAGGACATGGACACTGAGTCAGTTTGAAAGCAGCTTGGCAAATTTATTCTTATTTACCATTTTTGTTGTCTATTCCAGTAATGTTTGGACTGTAAGGAGTTGTCCCAACCCTTCCGACTTCCTGCCCCTCCCTATGGCTCTGGTGTATAAATGTTCTTTAAGTACGGCTCTTCATGACAGCAAGTTATTCAAAAGGTCCTAGCTAGTCTAAATTCATTAGGGCCACTGAAATCAATGGAACCTGTAGAACATTTTAATTATTAGCATCAGACTTCACAGGCCTATTTTTAAAAAATTTCTCAGCACTTGCTGCAGCTCTGTGCTAGAGAAAGAGGCTATAAAAAATCCTATTACATTGATTGATAGTTAGCACTGACTTTGCACAGATTTAAAGAATTAATAAAAATGAAAGGTCCATTTTATGTTGAACTTTATAAGGCAAATTTATTGATTTACTAAAATTTTAAATTGTCACTGAGAGAATCCAAAAAAGGGTCTTTGAAATGTTTAATTTTCAAAATGCATAATTCTAAATTGCTGCATAAAAAGTTAATGTCTCCTATTTTGGAAAGGACACTGATAGTTTTCAAGGGTATGTATGCAGCGAAAAACTACCTTTAGCAACATAGCTAAAGAATGAATAGATGCATTATTTTTGTTTGTAGATTTTCTTTGTACAAAGGATTCCATGCAGAGGCTACCTTGTCACTTCTTGGATTATAAGGGCAGTATCACATCCCACTTAGGAGCTATTACATGTAATATTATGTTAATTTAAAAGTGTAATCAGACTAAGTTTTCTGTCAGAGGTGAGAAAAACAAGGACCAGCATTTGGGAGCGTTATGTCATATAAGGGATCAATGTAACTGAACTGGATTAATTCATTCATCTGACTTTGTTTAAATGAAAGAAACATAGAAAAATATTGGGGGAAAAAAAAAAAAAAAGGAGCTTCTACTGTTTTTCGGGGGGTTTTTTTTTTTTGAGGCATAAAGGTCCTGTCTGATGTTGGAAAATGCCACACTATATTCAAAGTGAAAAAAATTATCAGTTATTCTGGTCATATTTATAACTATTTGGTAAGAGCTTACTGTTTATATGCTGCTCTTTAATATTAAAGAGCATGTAGCCATGCATGAGAGAGGCAGACTGATTCCTGCCCTTGGGAATTTACCCTTTGGGATGAGGGGTGTGTGTTGTCTCCTGAATGCCAGGACATTAACTTGTCTTGGAGAAACTTCTTAATTCACTGTGGGGGACCAATAGTCAAGGTTTTTTCAGCTACAGTCACTTGACATTCCTCTGTTCAGTGCCTGTCATCTGGTTTGGCTTTTGTAGACAAATCAGTCAAGAGTCCCTACAAACTCTACCATCACCGGGATGAATGCACTTTCCTTACTGGGAGAAACCAAACTATTCTGAATGGCATCTGTATTATTTTGGTCTCAGCTCACGGTCTGATTTACTGTGTTGTCTCCAGAGATTGCTGGTGTAAGTAACCACATATTTGTGCCCTTCCAAAACAATGTGATCTCACTAGAAATGACCAATTACCTTATGTTCAGTGCAGTTCTGCCATTTCAAACATGCTAAAGGTCTCCCAGGCAAGGCTTAGTACTATGACCCCTTTGATATTTCTGGTATTCTATGAGGCATATAGATTTTTTTTTTTCAAGTTCCTTGATTCCTTTGTGCTTGATTGAACCACAAAGGAACACAATATACTTTGATCACTCACTTTCTCTGCATTAGTGCAGTAAAATTACAGAAGTGTTTTAAACCAGTAGAGAAACTGAAAAGAACTAAAAAGGTAAAATAAATTCCACTGATCAGGGGAAGTTATTATATCTCACCTACGGGCACTGGTGAGGCTGCACCTGTAAAACCATGCTCAGTTTGGTGGCCACTCACCCAAAAATTCAAAAGAGATACAAAGAAGGGAATGGGCATCCAGCACAAAGCTATACAGGTATCTGGGGCACATGTGAGCTGAGGTTGAGAGTTAGCTTTGTTGACTTCCACCAGGAGGCAGCCAAGAAGGCTTCTAGAAACAGACCACAACTACTTGAAAAGGAATTACAGAGATGACAGAGCCAAAATCATCTCTACAGTGTCAGGCAGCAGTGGCCACAAATCAAAGTGTGGAAGGTCCTAACTGGACATCTGGAGAAGATTCTTCACTGAGAGGTGGTACAGCACTAACACAGGTTACCCAGGGGTTGCTGTAGCCACCTCCATTAGGACTAGAGACTTTTGAGAAACAGTCACAGCTGACTTGACCCTCTGGTGTTGGTGAGAACCCTACTTTTGAGTAAGTAGGGTGAATAATAAAAGGGTGATCATCTATAGAAGTAGTTAACACTGTAATACAATTGCAAAATCTTTTCAGAACAGTTGAATAATGGCTCAGCACATAATGGTTCTGTGGTGTTCAAACTGGAAGAAGACTATTGTAAAATGTCTTTGTCATACTTGCAGGAGCATATTAATAATCTGCTGTCATTAACATTTTCCTAGCTGTTTATAAATCTTTCTTATTAACTTTTAGCTAATTAGAAGTTGGTGAATATCCTGCTCTTTTATTATGGAGCTTCATATTTGTTCCTCTTTTTAATCTGTTGTCTTTGTAAGGGAAAGTTATCTTTCCTGTTTTGAAATATGAAGATTTCATTACTCAGTTTTGTCTTGGTAGTTTATCAAATTCCAGAAATCATTATTAAATTCAGGAAGCTGCTCCAAAATATCAGATGTATTGCCATGTTGCTTTTTAACTTGCTTTAAAATTTTTTTTCATGACACATTTAATAATAATTTTTCAGAATGCTTAAATAATGGTAAATTAGTCTCAATTTCCAGTACTTTTCCTTATATTTAATTATCAGCCTTTTCATCAAAAGTCGTAATTTCTTAATCCAATAGAATGCATGGTACAATGATATAATGGATATTAACTTTCATATTCTAATATTTGCTCTGTATACATCCATTGTACATACACTTATTTTAAGTTATAAGGGCTAATAGGTGCAAGTTTAGCCCATATTTAACCTTTTAGTTATATTTTAGCCCTTAAAAGCCTTGTTCTTCTGTCATAGCTTCTTCCACCACATGCTCTCACTTCAAAATGGCTTGATTTGATCTCATTTTTATTTTGTGATGTGTGATCATTAGATATGATGCTATATGACATAATAATCTTAATAATCATAATAAACATTCCTTTCAATTATAAGAAAGATATTTGTATTAAAAATAAAGCTCACAAGCTGAGCCACAGCCACGCATAAGTCATGTAGAAACTGTATAGTAAAATTGTCTTTTATAGAATTGCAGAGTCTTTTCAGGGTATCAAACAGTAGATAAATAGGTCTTTTACATTTTTATGGAGTTTGGATGGATTAGAGTCAATTTCCCTGCTTTCAAATTACTCAGTCAAAAGTTAGGTGATAATTTGTAGCTTTTTGGTTTTACAGTTGACTTAGCTGACTATTTTATACTGATATGTTTTATTCATATTGTGTATAACCCAGTTTTTAATTTCAACATTATAATAACTTGGAAGATTTTGAGATAATTTCTTTCTTTAGAAGCATAAAACTGTATAAAGGGTTGATAATATACTTGTATGCTCTAATTAGTTTTGACAAATCCTAATTAGAATAGACCTAAGAAAAAAAAGCACTCATGAATGAGCTCATTACTGTTTTATTAGTGTATTGTAAGGCTGTGGAGCAGGGGATAAGGACTCTCATATGTCTGTGAACTGTCAAATGCACTGCTCTGTGAATGATGAGAAAAGTGAAAACCAAACTGAATGTCTGATTTAAGTAGTTCTGAGCAAATTTCTTGTTCTGGTATCACAGTGCTGCAGGAGGTGTTGTTTACAGAATGAGCAAATGAGTACTTGGCTTGAATCTCAGTTACAGAAAGGCTCCTTTCCACTGAACTGGTAAAGTGAGATGGGACAGTATTGCAATTTTCTCACTTTCCATTGCGTTTATACAATGTGGGTGGCATCACATGATTCTGAACATTGGCACAACTATCTCAAGTTTTAACTAAAGTGAAAAATATAGTAGCCTTGAACCTTGTTTATGTCAGCAAAACTGAAGTATCATAAAAATAAACACATGACTCGTCTGCTTCCTCTGAGAGCCTTGTCCACGAGGCTGTATCCCCGAGTTAAGACAGTCCTGTGTATTTAACCCACAGGGCAGTACTAATGGAAACACTATATGCATGACCACAGGACTGAAATGTGGAGTGTTTAACAGTTTCACGGGTTCCACCTATATTAACATTTCTGTTTTTCTTTTTTCTCCAGTTAATTTCTACTTTTTCCATCTCTGATCATCTTTCCTCTAAACCACCTGCTGTCCACTTAATTTCTCCAACTAATCAGAAAGTAGCGTGTGGTGCCATGGTTAATCCGAATCAAGCCTCTTCGTTGGAAGACTCCCGTAACAACTGGCAGTCAGCAACTGGGTTTTCTAAGCAAGATTCATCTCTCTACTTTCAGTCTGCTTCTCATAGTTCACCTCTATCTGTGTCTAAAATACTCTCTTCTAGATCAAGCAGCTGTTACTCCACTCCTCAAATGCATGATAACCTACAAACACCAAGTCCCTGTACCCCTGGTTGCCTTTGCAAAATGGGAGACTTCACCACATCCTCTGTTCAGGCAAGGAGCCCAAGTCTTCCCCACAATCCTACATGCTCATCTGGAATTAAAGGATCTTCAGCTCAGTCTTTATCCCCCAGTTCTTCCAAAAGATTGAACGCTTTATCTCCTGTCCCTGTACAAATAACAACACATTCATTATCTCCTAGCCCTAAACCTTTGTCTCCACCCTCTCTTTATGGCTCTTCTTCAACCATATGTAGTATAAATGAGCTTTGCACACAAAAGTCATCTAGAGGAAATTTAGCAAAGTCGGGAGTCAGATCCCCTCTGCCAACCAGACTGACCCTCTTAACTGCTATTTTGAGATCAGGCTCTTCTCAGCAGAGACCACTTTCTCCTGCTTCTTGTCCCACATTTTCTCCTAGCTCTCTTGGTACCTCAACACTCACAATAGATCAAAAGTCCAAAACAACTCCCCCAACCCCCAAGAAAACTATTTCAAGCCCTCCTATAAGGCCAGATTCTCCCAGCAGAGAAGAATATTGGCTTTCAGGATGGGCTCGACATCTGCCTTTACCCTCCAAGTCTCATTCCACCCCTCGGGCTAGGTCCCTTTCTCCTAAAAATCACCTTCCAGTCAGAATGCTTTCTCCAGACTCCCAAAGTCCTCTGTCATCCCCCATTGACTCCCACAGTAAAACAGTTGCCTCTCTAGGTTTGAAGTCTACACCATCTCCTCCTGATGCTCCCTCACTCTCTTCCCTTGCACACTCCACCTCTCCTTCCCCAGAAGGGCTGCAGTATGCTGCCTCCAGGTCCTGGGTTCCTCAGAAGTCTCAGAGAGTACATACTTACTCACCCATCTTTACCTGCCGGTCATATCCTTTGCTTTCTTCTACCAGTCTTAGTGGTGTATTCTCCCCCATGCTAGAAAAACACTCATCTCCGTCCCCAGGTCTTTTACATTCAGGTTCTAGGTCTAAATCAGATTCATCCCAAACATCTGTTCAGGAGATGAGTGTCTCCTCTCCTACCCCTTTAAGTGTCTCAAAGCAGTGGTCTCTCTCATGGCCTCATTCTACTCCACAAGTTCCACAAACCAGTAATATTAATTCCCACCCACCGCAGCTTAATTCTTCATTGGCACACATAAATTATAGGTCTAATTCCTCCTCTCCACGACCTGAACAATCTTCCACCTCATCGGTGTTAAAGAGCAGATCTCCTGTCTCAGACAAGTCACCAGGCACACTGTCATCAAGATCCAGAGAGCTGACTACACCACAGTCTTTTTCCCTGCCTCCTGGCCATGAAAACATCAAACCCAAGGTACTCTTGGTGCATGCTTATTTTCTAATAATTCTTTGTCCCTGTAGGAAAAAATATATCTGTGTTGCACGATGCTAGTAAAATAAATGAGCTGTAGAAAAAAATGTTTAAAAAGAGGACAGTTTTTTGTGTTGATATTGAAGATAGCAAACACTAAATTTTACCATATCAGATTGCTAGCAGTGTGTTCTGTATTATGGGAAAGTTGCAATAGGAATCCTTTAGCATAAATATAAAATACTTTATTAATGAGTGAGAGGCAATACTACTGAAGATGGATTTGTGTCCAGTGTCTCAGATGTATTCCCACTGAAAGTAGTAAAAATATGGTTACCTTAGGTGCAGGGCTGAGGTAGAAGCAGCTTAACCTGATTGATGCAAACTGGTTGTTCTAGTGACAACTGATGCCCAAGCACCTCGTTCTGCCTGTCCTCCCCACTCCCCATCTGCATGGCTGAGCTCAATCTAAGAAGGGACTCTGGGGCCAAGAGCAACAGAGGGAAGACAAGGGCAATGTCCTGCTTCTTCCTGTTCTTTGGTACTTCTCTGATCTTGGTGTGACAGAGGATGAGGAGGAAAAAAAAATAAAATAAAATCAAGTTTCCCACAACACAACTTACTGCAAATATGAAAGTCTCACACTTGATGGATCAGCCACATTCCTGCTGTTTGTCATCCACCCAAAGGTGGGAAAGCCCCAGCAGAGTGAGAATAAGCAGTGATGCTGGAGGAGGTCTTGGGAAACAATCACACTTCAAACCTAAAGATATATCTCAAGAATGGGAAAGGAAAAGAGAGGAAAGGGAAGGAAAGGAAAGAGAAAGGAGGAAAAGTGGTAAAAAACCATGCAAAAAGATGAAAACAAAAGGAACTCCTAATCAAAAAGAATTTGCTGTTGGCAGAAGACATCAGAGCTGCAGAAGGCTTTCCAACCTCTTTTATTTTATCTCTGCACTCTCTGCTTCCTTTGTGTCTCCTCTTGCTGATATCTGAGCTCTGCTCACCACCAAAAAGGTGTCAGGGTTTATTGATTTATTTATTCACCACAGAAAATTACAGCCTGGTCTGTCAGATCAGGTTGTGTCAGATGAATTCCTAACAGCTTGGCAATGGTAGGGGTGACTTGATCTGCTTGGGAAATGTTAATTGAAAATGAGAGGTTTAAATCAGCACAAAGTAACAATTGTCATGAATGGCTCTTTTAAAAACCAAATAACCTAACTGGTACCCTTGTGCCAAGACAGCTGTACAGTGTCACTATACCCTATCAGTATTAATGAAACACAAAGAGAAATAAAATGGTACAAATTCCAAGAAAAAAAGCCCCTGAGACAAAATTGGAAGGCATGACTGAGCCTGCAGATTACAAAACAGTTGTGGTTTCTGCTAGTCAATGTAATGAGCACTGTGACAATTTCTGGCTGTAAGGAAATCTCTCTGCTTGTCACACAGAGCTGTTGCATAGGTTTATATTTGCAGCAGTTATTACACCCTTATTGCCTCTTTTCCTGTTAATTCTGCTTTATAATGCAATATTGTGGCACCTTTGAAATTGCCATACCACTCTATGGAGACTGGGAGAGTGTCCACCAGTTTAACTGACCTGTATCATTAGTCTGGTGCAATTTTTAATCATGCTGATAAAGTGGGCTCTAGGGGGGATACGGAAGATCTGAAATCTCTAAATTAAATGCAGCTGGTTGTTCAGTGCAGAAAAGGTCTCTTGTGACTTTAAAATGTGAGGCTGAGGCTTCAGTTACAGTTAATAATCGTGTGCATTCAACAACGCCCTTTCCTCCTGCTCTCCTTCTTGTTTCCATATCTAGTTTACAGCATAGCTCAATGAACTTTGCTGATGTGTTAATTGTACCAACCTTTTGATACTGCTCCAGCCTCGAATCTCACTTTTTTTATTGAGGAAAAACAACATTCATGTCCTAAGCAGCATTTAAGTACCAATCAGCTCATCTTCAGAAGTAGACAAAATGCAGGTTGCTCCATGTGATGACTGTTGATGGATGACAAAATTCTTGCATGTATGAGTGTGCTAAGGGAATAGCAAGGGAAAAGTACAGCATCTATCAGTACTTGACTTTGGCATGTGTCATTTTGTAATCTTAATGTTAAGATATGTATTAATCCAACACCTATTAAAACAGAATTTTGAAATTAGATATAAGCTTCAGGATTCACATCAAACTGTTTTATTAACATAGTATCAAAGCAAATATGCAAAAGAATTCTTTAATGGAGAGCTTTTCTATGTCTATGCCTATGCATGCACTTAATCATGCAAATCAAAGAATAACCTATGAACTTATTTATCTGGTTTTATTTATATCTATAAACGTGTTTTCCCATGCTGTATATATGCTTGCCAATGATTTAAAAGTAAGACTGTTCTCCAAAGTGAATATGAACATCAATCCACAAATCAGTGTGAAATGTGAACTATGAGTGACCACAGGAAATAAAAACCCTCTTGCTGGACTTTGCAGACACTTCAATAGTGGCCTCATGGACCTGATATAGCAAAATGAACATTAGGATGGAGTAGAGACAGAACTGCTACAGGAATAGATTAGAGCAGAAACTTCAGGGTGTTGTTTGAAAACTCTCTACAGTGGTTCATGGGGTGTAATTTCTACATATTATTTGATTTTTTTCCAGTTTGAATGTAGCACAGGAATGCACGTAGAATTACCCAAAGCAGCTGGGTGTCAAAATGCCTATAGCAAGATGGAGCTCATCCCAGATGCAAAACCTACCTCAAAGCAGGAAATACTGCTTGTCAGGAGCTCTACACTACTTTGGTTTGTTGTTGATTTTAAGTGTTTATAGGTATATCTAGCACACTTTGCAATGCCCTGTGGGTGCCCTAGGTGATCATTTGAGCAAGAAACTTAGAACATTTTCCACCAAACTTCACAGGCTGATACTTACTTGAGCTTTGATATTGAAAGTGGTTTGTTTCTGACTGGACCACAGTGCAGGCCAACACATATACTGTCCATGGCTGTTTGAAAATACTTCTAAATTCCTGTGAAGCAAATTATTAAATGTACTGCGTCATTAAAGAATAATTTTAAGTAATGTGAACTACTGTGTCAAGAAACATATTCATATAGACAAGAAACTGAATTAAAGACTTTCCACTCATCTCAGGCTGTGACTATTGCACATTGCTCACAGATTCTAAAGTATCTGGAAATGGTAAAGCACATTAAACCAGTATAGAAACATTTATACTTTAACAGTACAACTAACTTCAAAAGTGATGACAGTATTCTCCTTATATATGATACCCATGTCATTGTACACAAAGGCCTATGGGCTAGTTATGACATTGCATTTTGTTTACATGTTAAATTATATGTATATATATTAATTGAACATAAATTATAAACAAACAAGGACACATTTTGTGGATATGACCATTTTAGTATTTTGGATTTTGGTTTTCTATCTAATTTCAGTTAGCAGTAATTTCTTCTTCTCTGCATATAGATTTGGTATATACATAAATATATATATATATGACCCTACACACATTTATGGCAGAGCATTGCTGTCTAAATGTTCAAAGGGCAGGATACAACTCACATGACTTTTGACATCTGAAAGTTAGTTATCCAAGCACAACTTGGGTAATTCTATTATAGCAAATGAAAAGAATAGGGCGTATTTACAGGATGATTTTATTTTACTACTATAGGTGGCTATTATGGGATGAGATTAATTATCCATTTAGAAACATCTTCAACTGTAAAAGACCTTATTTTTGACTGATATCTAAATGGTAGATATCCAAAGTAGAATCACTAAATCTTATATAAATTACTGACACCCTTCCCCCCAAAATGTAAAATAATGAAGATCCATCATCTGCATTCATCTACTTTGTCAGACAGTTCATTCAATGTGATTATGCTGATTACTGACTTGCTGGATGCCTGTCAGTTTTCAACTTCTGACTAAGAAATATGAGTAAAGTCAAAAGCAAACATAGTGTTATGTATAGAAATAATTTAAAGGTGGTATTCTACAATATTGCAAGAGAGGTGAGAGGATGATATAAGTTTTCCTATCTGAATTAAAATTTTGGTCTCTCTGTTGTCATCAAGACTATTATCGGATATAAAGGAAAAAAAAGTGACAAAAGAATGACCCAAAGTACAGCATGATGCTCAGCCTGTTATCCCATAATTACCAGAATTCACTGTTGCAAACAACAGTACATTACAAAACCTGAACTGATTGACAAGTAACTTTATTTCTGAGTAACTATCACTGAAATAATAAACCAGTAAATTAAAACTCTAGTGCTATGTGAAGTTATTATATTTTATTAGAATGTTGCTGAAAAAATGAACCGTGTCAAATCCCTATTTAATTACAAAAAAAAAAAATTCACCTGATTAAGAACCCTAGTACTTGAACTCATGTAAATATAGAAAAGACTCTCTTCAGCCTTTAAAAAATTACTGAGGTCAATCTGTAATTAAAAATAAAATGTAAAAAGTATGGTTTCTAAAGAGTTAAAATAATTGGATAAGATAATATAGTTTAAAATATAATTAAAAAAAAAATAGTATTTTTTTTGGTCAATCTTAGAATTTTTTGCACTCAAGTCTATGTATTTTCTATGCTTTAGATTAACAATTCTGTATGCTTGGTTAGAGTATGAAAGTTCCTATGCTTTCTTTTGAAATATTTGTTTGCATGGTAGAGTTAGTTATTCCAGTGAGGAAAAGCTGTGACATGACTTGATCTATCCAGGCAAGTATTTCAGCATTTAAGCATCCTAATCAGTCTCATTAAAGTCATTCACAGAAATCCCTCTGGCTTAGTGGTCCAGGATCACACCACACAGCAGCAGTAGTTGAGGTGCATGTACTGGCAGAAGCAAAATTCAGTCTCTCCTGATACTCATTTAAGGATAGTAGTCAGCAGAAAGTGGTCAAAATCACTTTAGAAGTTATAAGCTGGCACAGGAAATTAACTTCGTCCTACTTCACTCCTAAAAGCAAAATATGTCCTTTACAGTCCTTTAAAATCTTAACAGAAACACTAGATTTTCCTTGTCATATGAAACATTGTAATGTTGTAAACATTGTCATATGTAAACATTGTCATGTTGAAAATTAACTGCAAGACAATTGGAATTGTCTTTCATTACCTTTCCCCTCTCCTCCCTCTCTCTCCCTCTCCTGCCCTGTTTTACTCCTTTTCCTGCTTTCTGGTTTACCCTTTTAGCAGTACAAGATCAAGACAAGTTACAAGGCATTTGCAGCAATCCCTACAAACACATTACTTATGGAACAGAAGGTTAGTGTTTGCTCAGAGACATGGGAATTGTGCTGTATATGAGAACGTTCAACTTTGTGTACGTATTTTGACATTTCTACGGGGGATATTGCAGAATGTAAGCTCTGGGAACTAATTGCTTAGGATTATAAATCCAGACCTTTTTCAGGGTCAAATGTTTTCCACTGAAGATCAAAGCCTTCACTAATCTGAATTTCTGCAAATAAATTTACTGTAAAAAGAAAAAAAAAATAAAAGGTCTAAAGGAATCGCTTTCTATGGCACCATCTCCAATTTTTAGTGGAATGTGTTTGGAGCACTGTTACTCTGGGATTTATCAATCAGCATAATGATTATTCAATGGTTATCCTTATACTAGTAAATTTAATATCACAAGACAATCAGATTTGACCAGCTGTTTGCTAAACTGGGTCCTGGGCATTGTACCTGTCCCATTAACTACCATTATTTCAAATAACTTTCTTCAGCATTTCAACCTTTAGCATGGGCCAGGGGTTTGTTCCTAGTACATAGTTTGGGGTAACAATCCTTTCCTTGTAGGGTAGAATGATAGATCCAAATAACAGTCTTTAGTGCATTTATTTACTACCAAAGACGTGGCCAACAAAGGCTAGATATTATTTAGATAATACATCTTCAGAAGTCAATTGAAAATTCAAGTTTTGTATAAAAGGTTCAAAGTACACTGTAGATTTTTTTTTTTAATCCTAGATTAGTTTTGCTCAAAGGAATAACCCTCTAAATTTAATTAAAATTTGCTATGATTAGCAAAGAGCTAAGTGTTTTGTATGTTTAAAGTTATGCTTAATCACTCTGACATCAAGCTTGTAGCTTTATCAGAAAAATCTTACTCTGCTCCTAGTTCAGAGTTATTTTCTGCAAGATTAAGCATTCCTAACTATATATTTATCCACATACATTTATGCATGTATCCACATACACAGCTCAGTTAATTTCACTAGGAGTTTGCAGAGAGGGTGAACTTAGCTGTGTAAAAATGTCAAAGATGATAATTTTGTACCAATTGTGATCTGTTACCAGTTAACTGCTATAAATGTTCAGGTCTTTAAGGAACATTTTTATTTACCAAAGTTATTTTATTCTGGAACTCTTTTTAAATTAATTGTATATAACATGATCATTCCTTAAATCTTGAATGCACTAATGGAGTCTATGTCTGCATTAGCATGCAGTGTGGCCTAGTAGAAGTAGGTCTGCTGGGGAATAAAGCTGATACAAGGGATCCTACAAGCTTACAGAATGTATTTTGGGAAGGTTTTGTTTGGGCAGAGTGCCTGTTAGTGGCTGGAAGCATTTGATGGACTATTGAGGTGCTGCTTTGGGGTTGACTTAATCTAGAAGACATCAAGTTTGTGCACTCTAAGACTGCACTATTCTGCACAACACTGTGAGAGCACACTCCTGATGTGAACTAGTGGGTTAATGTCAACCATCTGACTGCACTTCTTCCAAAGAAAGGGGATTCCTTTCAATAGTATTGCTGATGCTCTTTGGTGCATTGTCTTACAGGCTGTGAGCTACTTATCCTCAATACATCAGACTAAATTGAACAGTATAATCCCAGTGTCTGTACAAAAAGCAATGACTCCAAAGATCCACCACTTTATTAGAAATGCTACCTTTGGTCTATCCTTCAGTAGATAAAACACAGCCATGTAAAACTAATAAGAAATCAATTTTCTGCTACAGGACTTACCTTCAGGAGAGGCCCTTGACTAATTTGCTTTGAAAACTCTGTTTCATCATGGCCTGACTACACTCCTTCTGTCATCTTCGGAATTATGGAGAATAATCTCCTATTGATCCATAACAGCACCCAACTATATTGCTTCTAAATTAGTCCCTCTGTGTTAGCTGACATGCATTTGGAATTTGGCTCTTAACCATGAAGGAGTCACATTGCTCACACAGGCCCTATTGTACTAAGCCCTAATATCCAAGTATTCTCAAAAATATTGGGAAGATAACTGGGGAGGAAATCATGCCATGTTGTAGCTCACTTAAGTAATTATATAGTAATTCCTGGTTTGTGGAATGCATTTTATGCACCGGATTAAAAAAGAGAGATTCAAGACAGAAAGATTTTAACTATGTTAAGTGATGTTTTTATTAAGATAATGGTTATGTGGAGAAGCTTTTGAGTGGCTTTTTTTTTTTTTTTTTTTTTTTGGCAAGGAAAGAGGCATGCAATATCTGCAAGGTACTGATTTTTCTGCACTGAATGCTTGATTAGGAATACATCACCTGCCTAAAGTACTAAAAAAAAATGTTTTTGCAATTTAACTGGAAATGCACATTCTCAAAAGTCAACTTTTTTCACTGTGTGAGTAATTATATTACTTAATTTGAGTGTCATGAGAAATAAAATTAGTCAGAATTGTGATGTGGATGATTCTAATGACAATTCATATGCAGTATTAATTAGATCCCATGAGAGAAAACTATCACTGGTGTGTTATGTAAGGGACAATACTTTGCCTACCTCTAATTTGTCTCCTTGTATCTAACTGACTTTCTCAATTTATTTTTTTTTAAATTGTATGTGTGTGTGTGTGTAGATGCTTTAGTTTCATCCAGCATTTTTCAGCTTCTTCTTATGAAGCCATTATGCTATCATAATCTTAACGTTTCTTCTAGAACACATTCTTACCCAGTACACTTACTCAAAGTGGGTTGTTCAAATCTGTGCTCATTAGCAGAGAAAAAAAGGCTTATTGACTATGTATGTGTATACTTTGGCAATTCCAGAAGTGGCTTAATCACATCAAATCTCATAATTGGCATACTTTCCAGTTCGAGTTTGTATGAACCTGATGTTCCTCTTATCACCTGTTCTCTGCTCAGAAAAAGTCCAATCCAGGATATCTCTTGGAAGGCTGGGGCATGACTTCCTCCACAGACAGAAGAGCAAAAACTTGTTTTTAAGGGACTTATCCTCAAGCTCTATCAGTGAGCAGCAAGAATGGGCTACTCCCCAGGGAAAGTGAACCAGGAGCTGAAGTGACAGTAAGGCTGGCAGGACAGTGTCCTCACCAGCAAACCACAGCTCCACAGTGCCCAAGTAAGGAGGAGAGATATGGTGATAATGAGGTGATGGTAACCATAGTCAGTCATCAGTGCCACCATAGCCACACAGCTTCTTTGAAATGAAGCAGGTGCACAGACTGTGATACTGAACTCTTCTACCCAGCAGGTGATAGGATCCACTGGTTAGAAGAGAAGGCTGAACAATTTTAATGTAAACATAAGGTAAAATTTTGACAGAAAGAATTAAATAGCTATTAGAAAAGATTTCTGGATAAATGTTTGTTATCTGATCTGAATCTTTAAATCTGCAATGATCTCTTTACCACATAAATTGGAAAATAAAGACAGGACACTTTTCTGGCACTTAATATAGTTGTTCTAGGCTGTTCTGTGGTTTAAAGAAAAGGTCATTGTGGTTCCTTCTGGCCTTATTAGTGCTGAGTCAGTAAGTCACCCCTCTACAGACAATCTCTTACAGCTTCTACCCAGATATCACAACAGTCTAATTCAAAATTCAATTCCTAGTCAGACAGTATTTACAAAGTAATGCATTTAGAGATTTATGTATTTAGAGATTTATGTATTTAGATTTATTTTATTTATCTTCATTTGTCAGATATATATAAAAAATATCTTTCAGTCAAGATAGGTAGTGATGAAGGGTTTGTTTCAGAATGATGTCAAGTTAGAAATGTATCTCAAAAGCGTCAGATGCATCGGAATTGCAAACTGATTAAGTCTTCTCTCAACAATTTAGTGGTCTTTGGTCTACAGCTAGGTCTATGCAGGGGAATTTGAGTTTTCTACACCCTCTCTGCACGCTGACTGAGTTGAACTTCCCTTACCTGGGTATCATTCTGATGGGAAGAAAATGTGGGCATACAAACTTGGGGAGGGGGAAGGCACTGCAAATGTCCTGGTCAGACTTCCCCCATTCTGACCTGTGGTGAAACCAGGATGATGGGGTGTATCATGAAGCACCTTTGCTTCACAGCCGAGGCTTTTCCCACACTTATAAAGTCTTCTGAGAAGCACTGGCTATAACTGGCTATGGATAGAAAAGGTGCAAATGAAAGTTGACTTATATGGCTTGTGTTTATCAACTAAGTACAAGTAGAGAACTACAATTTCAATTTTAAATAAATGTAGAAAAAAATCTTCCATCAATAAACATTTTCTGTTATTGATTTAGTCTGTTTAGGGCTGTTCTCCATGGTTTCTCTTGTCACAATGCAGTTTGACTGACTTCAGAGAGGCTAAAACAGTGTTTCTATATAATACTACACTTCTAGGAAAACTCAGAAGACCTAGTCATTGCATCCCATCACCTACACAGCAGGCTGACAGCAGTACAGCATATTCTTCTTATGAAGGAAAAAAAAAGAAAATATGAAAAAAGAAAACAAAATAAAACCAAAAAACATTTCCTCCTCATGCAGAAGGATAAAGGGGATGGTCTTGTGGGTTTTTTTAATAAAAAGAAAGAAATCAACTGAAGAAATATGACGATCTGCTACATTGGAAACCCATCTTTAAGTTCTTATCTTGAAGGAACTTTTACCTATTGTATTATCAAACATCCATTGCCACTTATTATGTTAAATGAAGATTCAAGTCCCTCCTTGAAATCATATATCAGGAACTCGGAAGCCAATTTTTCACAGTCTCAGATGGTAGACCTATCTGGTAGACAATTGGCTGTTATCAAGCATCTCAGTACCTTTCTGGACCCAGAAAGCATTTCTGGCAACACTTTGCTGTGAATATTTTGATAAGCAAAGACTTCCATTTTTTCCCAAGTACTTCTGTCTTGGATCTGAACACATACTTGTGGATGTGGCTGTTGTTCTGATAGAAAGATTCCTCATCTTCTTCTCGTAGTTGTTTCTTACCCTTGATTTTTTTCACCACCTCACACTGCTCTGGTGTGAATATGAAACAGAGACATGTATTTTTATTAACAATTACTTTATTATGCTCATTAACCAAATTATTTCTTGGGGGTTTTGAGAAGCTTAGCAATTTCCACATCCATGAATGATTAAAATATGTTGGTTTTCCTAACAAACATTCATACTCATGATCTCCCTACAACAGGCTGCTTTGGCAATCCTGGCCCCAAAGGGTACTGGAATTACTCTTCTACCTAATTTTATCACTTAATTCTACATTTACCAGAAGGATGTAATCTCTATTACACTAATTTATGTATGTAAAATTTATAATTCTTTACTTTTTCTTTTGTTTGAACTACAACTACTCTAAAGTCAACAGGTTTGTATAGAGCTGGAGGGAAAAAATGTGTTTGGAAAGGAATTAATTTTTTCTTGCTATACTCTTTAATAGAAGACATGGTGTTCCATAAAGGTGTTTCTGTGCCAGATCATTTGTGGGTTGTTTTAAAAATAAATTGTCATTAACTTTTCAGTTCTGCATAGATACACGTGTGCTTCTAGTAGCTGGGGAAGGAGAGTAAAAAAGATCTACTCAGCAAAATTCAACTCAGAAAGAATTTCTTAAGTATATGCATTTAAAATTTTATTTCCTCCCAGCTTCCTGTATGTACTCTGTGACTGGTGGCCCTGATACCTCACTGGGAGCAGTATGATCACAAAGAATCCCACATGTGTGAAAAACTGTTTCACAGGAATTCTTTTTTATTTTTTTCAGTCTTTTTTTTTTTTTTTAAATAAATAGTAAAATGAAACTTCATAAAAATGTAATGTGTTAAATAAAAAATTCACAAACTCTGCAGGTCCCTCCCCTGTAGTCCAGCTCCATGCAACAGCAGGCTTCCAGAGAAAGTTTTAGTCTTGACATGGAGTCTATTTGCAAATTGCTTCAAAGTAAAATGGGTGATGGCAGTGAGAGTGTCCCTTTCAGACTCTGGATGAGGTTGAGAAAGGAACTAAACACTGGAGTTTGGCATTTGAGGGTGTTTGTTAGTTACCTAATAAATGGAAGGAATAGTAAACTGGTTCCCATTGTTCTCAAACCTACTTCAAGAACAGGAATAGGAAAGCAGGAGATATATGAGGAAGCCTGTCTTTTATTTTGGAAAGTTTGCACATCTGCTTAGACTAGCTGTGTTTTATTGTGATATCAGATATGTACAGCAAGTATTTTGCTCTGACAACTCTGATTTTGGGCTAAAATCCAAAACTGTTGGGTACTTTTTTTGTTGTAATATAGAATCACCATCCTATTTAAACAGGAGGCATTTTAAAAGAAAACAAGATGCTGGAGGAAAGAAAATAAAAGACCTCCTGTGTGCCCTGTCTTCTCCTCCTCCTTGCAGCCAGTGGCTTTCCTCCAGTGGTGCACAGCAGGCTACCCCCTGATACCTCTGTGGCATATGGCAGACATTCACAGCATCACATTCACTTCAACAGAGGGGGCAGCTTTTGAATGAGAAAGCAATTTATTCTGGTAGTTTCTGATCTCTAGAGACAACTCACCTAGCTTGCTCCCTCTCTGCAACCTACACCCCCCCTCTAATTCAGAATCAGAAGTTGGTAACCTGAAGAACTTTACTAGACCTGTAATTCTTTCTTTTTCCATCTCTCTATGGTGAAAGGAAAAGTGCCACATTTGGAAACACAGCATTGCAAAAAGTGCATGTTTGCTTCGTTTTTAATATTTTGATCTCAATATAACACCAAAATCTTCTGAATTGCAGGCATTAGAAGAGCCAGCTGAGACTACTAGTGCGACTGAAGGCACTGCTTTGGACACCCATTCAGAGGTAGTGCTCTTACAGCTCTTTCAGATCTCTATTTGACAATGAAAATCAAAGGTTACTGAGTGATGTGTCCTGTTTTATCAGATGTGCTCTCCTGCCCAGCTCAGGCAACAAACAGAAGAATTGTGTGCTGTCATTGATCAAGTCCTGCAGGACCCACTGACTATGGTAACCCATCAGTATCTGTGATTGACTTTTTGTCTTCCTTTCCTTTAGTGTCTTGTCATTAGTAAATCTGTTCTCTGTTGAAAATCATTTTCCAGCGCCGATGCGAATCTTCTCCAAGTTTCCTGCAGATGAGCATGGAGTCAGATGTTGGCAAGGTTGGTGAATAAACCCAAATGTTCTTTCCAGGTACACATAAAACAAACAAAATCACAACATTAAGAAAGCTTATTACAACAGAAAGCTGCATTTAAGAGATGTGACATCAGTAGAATTGTCTGGTGATTTGAAAAACATGGAAAGACAGAACTATAGCACTAAAGTCAGTTCAGTCTTTGCTGAGGATGCTTTCCTCAAGTCAAAATGAGTGATATTATGAAAGAGAAGCTGTTTATTAAGGTTTCAGAGGCTAGGGTCCACAATAAAGATATCCTTCATACCTTGCCTTCCATATTTCAGGATCTCTGGTTGTCTCCCAGATTTCAACCCATCTATGAGTCCTTAATACAGAAAAGTCAATGTTTCTAGCTTCAGAGATTTAAAAAAAAATTCACAACTTTTTTTTTTTTTTTTCTTCAAATTTGCTATTGCTTTTTAAATAACGGGATAATTAAATGAATATGTAGACTTGATCTTAAGTGCTGATTTTATTTCAGCTCTGGCCCCTCATAGGAAGGGGATGTCTACTATGTCCATTTACTTTGGATAACTCAGAAACAGATAGTGAGAGTCATGAATAACTTTCTATACTGCTGTTAATCTTCTGGTTTCACTGTCTTATATTGGTGTGCCTTCTGGGTTCAGAAGGATGGATAACCAAGGGAGGAGGGTCCTGTATTTGGTCTGCTACAAATAAATTTGTTAGCATTACTAGGTATGGGAAAGTGAAAATGGCAGAAATGCAACTGGAAACAGGAGACTTTTGGCAGAGGAACTAATCAAAAAGTGCATTCAAAATATCCTGCACAATGTCCAGTCCATCATGCAAAAACAGGGCATAGAACCAGCATTCCTGAGTGGGTATATTCAATATACACTTCAAAATTTAATTTTCATTTTGGAAATTACTTCTCTCAATCAGCACACAGTGGTGAATCAGGCTTCAGGCAGCTGAAAAATGGAAACAGGTTAGTAGCTGAAAAAGCAGGCAGAAACTATTATTGAGGAAATATTTTCCAATGCATATACTAAATTTAAAGTTATTAAAATTCTGCTACTAAGCTGGACTTTGGAGCTATAGCATTCAAAACTTACTTCCTTGAGGAGCTGAGAATTGATCCTTGAACAAATGGAGGGCATCTGTTGGTAGTCACAAAAACAAATAAAGGGGACATAAAGTGAGTGTAACAGGATGCATGCAGTGTAGGGACAAAGCTAAAGATTGTGAGGACATCAGAATGAGAGATCAAAGTGCTTAAACTGAGGGTAAAAGAGAGTCATAGGTAGGAAAAAGGAGCATATTTGATAAGAAATACAAACAGAAAAGATTAGTCAGAGGAAAACAAGTTATTGAAGATGAGAAGACAGAAAGATGGCATCTCTGGTTATTTTGGGAGCAAATATAACTTAAATTTCATGTGACAACCACACCTGTGTCTGTCTACTAATAAGCATTTTGTTATGGGAGTTCTCATGAATAATTTAAAAGTTAGCTTGAAAGGAGTAGGATCAATCGTTTTGAGCAGTATAAATATAATATTTTCTACAATAAGTATCCAAGAAAAACTTTAATATAATGTATTCTCTTATATCTCATGAATCTCTATAGGAAACCAAAGTTGTTTTGAATTTGAGCAATTAATAATTTGTCAGAATGATAAATATCTCTGTTACTCAGAGTAACTCTTCGGTCTTAATATTAACTATTTATTTTGTGTAAGGTGTCAACAACTCTACAGAGAGCAGCTGGGCGTGAAACAAGATATGTAAGTACTTTTGCATGCAAAAATATCTGATTTGTCTAATCTTGCTACCATACTAAGTTAGTCTCCATGTGGAAGTCACAGGCATCTATTCATGATGTGAAGTGTTGTGTCTAGTACAGAGAAGCAAGTATTTTAAAGCACTGGCAAATGAGATGTCTTCCCACTGCTGTAAAAACATCATAACCTGAATCTTCTCAGTGCAGTGTCTACTGATAATTTTATCTGTTTGAGTATGATGTTAAAATTAATTTATTCACTCACTTCTTTCTTGTTGTTTGCTTTGAGTGTTGGGCAAGAGCTCAGCTCTTTGGGAAACAGATTGTTAAGGGTGCTGAGGGTTTATTTGTTTGGACTCAGCCTGCACTGGCTGATTAGCTTTTAGTTCTTCACAGTCATCAGAATTTGAGGTTGACCCAAACTTTTCAATCCAAGCTATAGAGTTGGCTGAAAATCCACAGTTTAGTCTTAGATGAATAGAAGCTGTATTGTCACATATACACATATTCTGACAAATGAAGAAATTCTCAATATTGAGTCAACAGTTCAATTACAGCAATATTAAACCTAATGGACATTTTTATTCTCACTAGCACACACAATTATTTTAGGTTTTATGTTTTACTTACAACTTATCTAGTCCTGTGGTGAGAAAACCCTCCTTACTATTCATAATTCAGGTGAATGATCTATTGAACCTCAAATCCAAATATTTCTGGCAAAGCAATAGAGCTGTACAAACAGCAAGAGTGTATAAAAATATGGAAAAATATCTGACTTCAGTGAAATTACAGCAGTTTGTCCCAGATGACAGCTAAACACTATAGTTGTCATTTAACAACTTTTTTTTTTAACAGTATGGTCTTTGATATGCTCCCATTCATCATTTTAAAGTAGAATCATAGAATATCTGAAGTTGGAAAGGATCCATAAGGATTATTGATTCCAAATCCCTGCTCCATGACAAAGTCTTACTGAATAAATTATAGTTTTTACAATCAAAATAAAAAGTCTACAAACGTGAGTGAAGCACAACATGGAAGTTCAAAACCAAGTGGCACATAAAATAATAAAATAATTCCTTTAGTGTTTAAACTAGTATATTTTTAGTCAACCTAATAATTCTGGGAGGCTGACATGATTTGAATTTGGACACAACAAAAGTCCAAATTTTGCCAATTTAAAGTAGGTCTGTTGCATGTAAGGGGTTCCAATGGACCAAAAGGAAGATGGATGGGAAAACAGAGGGAAGAAGGAATAAAGAAATAAAACTATATATGTATTTATATGTAATAAATATATAAATAATAGTGCATCTCTGTTGGCTTTAGGGGTGATACTTCTGATTTGTAATAATAATATAAACATTCTCTGAATAAATTACTTTTATGGCTATTGAGTGCCCTCATGTATAAATTATTGTGTTTCATATAATTACTGTTGCCAATGAAAACTTTCTTAACTTTGAGGTTCCAATTTTTATATTCTTAACTTTGAGGTTCCAAAATTTATAGTTTTGTCATTTAGCCCACTTACAACTGTTCAAAAAATAATTTATTATGATAAATTGGAATAATTCCTGTGCAAATCATTGTTATTTTTTTCTCTTCTTAAGAGTTTTATTCTAAAACAAAAATATCTTGAAGTGTTACAGACATGTCACACAAGTGAAAAAGTGAGAGAATGAAGACAGGAAGAAGTAGGTAGCACTCTTCTTTATCTGTGGACTGCTGTGCTTATACATATATTTCAAGTAACCCTTTTGAAACAAGATGTACTCTTAATTTGGACTACTGAAGTGAAAGAATTTAATTCCATCCTGCTTGTATTTGTAGTTATTCTGTTTAGAGATATGAGTGCTCTTAGTGAGGAACACAGTCCTCCACCATGACTCATACTGACACTATTGTCATCACCAGTGCAGGAGTAGAGTCAAGAGGTTCAGTGGGTGATTAAACATCTCTATTTAGCGTTTGGGAGATCTCATCCAGACATCTTTGGCCAAATCTCTGCAAGGTATTTGTCACAGGGGAACAAAGGAAAAACATGTTCTTCCCTCTTCAAATGTGCTGGAATTGCTCTTCTCCTTGAAACACTGAGAGGAACATATAGTTGAGTTGATAAAAATCCAACTGTAGTTAGTGGTCCTTTTGCTGAGAGTGCAGGCAGTAATGGCACTGACTTGTCTCCTACTGCAGCTGTAATATCTAACCATTGGATCTAGTACTTTCTTTAACACCATACCAAAGAATATCCACGTTTTAGAGTACCAAGGTCTCCAAATCACGTCTACATCAAGGAGTGACATGTTATCTGTTCAATTACACTGTATTATTCAGTGGCACTCCTGCAAAGCTCAAAAGAGTAGATTAGAGGGATCAATGCACCAGAAATTCCGAATTTCACCTCTCTGTAGTCAAGTAAGCGTGTGATACATAGCTATTTCACACATACACATACTTCACATTCATAACATTTACCCTTGATATGGAACATGGGGTTTCTGCTGTTTGGTGTATGTTCAGAAGAAAAAAAATAGTGCTTGAGTAGTGTTGTTCTGAATTTCATAATGTAACATTGGAAGGATGAGAAGGTTGGACTGAGCTTCAATTCAATGGATAGGGTAATATCATTGATGCTGCAATTAGAAAACAATGGGAAGCTCTGAAATATCAGGACTTACATTGTGAGATTAGATTGATATAAAAAAAAAAAAAAGAAGTGAATTTCTGTTGTACTTGGAAAAAATATCCCTAAAATTTTAACAACAGACATTCATAATTGCTTATACCTATAAATAAAGTGCAAATTGCAATATTTTAATTTCTCTTACCAATTACATATCACTTTATCAGTGGTAAAAGCTTATGTACTTAGGCATATTGCTATCCATGGATATTTCTTCTGTCATCTGTTTAATCACTATGATATTTTATGTAAAACTATATATTTGTCTTTTTTTGCAGGCCAACCTTTACAAATCGACACCTATGGTAACAGACAGTCAGCTGGTATGTATTCAACAAATCTGATATGCTGTTCTAAAATTTGCACAAACACGAGCTGTAATTATTTACCTCCTTAGTCCTTTGGAAGCTGCAGTAACTATCCTCCTAGAAAGGACCATGATCTCATTGCAATCACTGAGACATGGTGGGACAGCTTTCATGACTGGAACACTGTCATGGATGGCTGTGTCCTATATAGAAGGATAGGCTGACAAGGCAAGGTGATGGAGTTGCTCCCTATGTGAGAGAGCAATTGGAATGTATTGAGATCTCCCTGAGGGACAATGAGGAACAGGTTGAAAGCTTGTGGGTAAGGGTTAAGGGGGAGACTGAGATTCCTGTATTTCCTACATTTAAAGCTGTTGAGCCCAAAGCTCCAATAAATTAATTAAGAAATGGTGGAGAATTTCACACGTCAAGAATTATGGAATGAATGCTTTAAAGTAAAATAGTACTAAATACAACATCTTTTAAGACAACTTCAGGTCAGAATGACATAAAATATTTGTTGGGGTCATGGGTTCATCTGTCCACCTAAAGTGATTTCATAGCCATCCTGTACTGATGAATGACTCCTAGATGGCAACCCTCTGGCCACAAGTCTATATCCACACTTTCTCATGCACAGCAGGCACTGCCAGAGTGAAGCACTAAGGAGTGGTCCATATAGAGACATTGCACTGCAAAGTAGGAAATGAAAGAGATTCATTGATATATGAAAATGTGAGTGAAGGGAACTTAAATGTGCTAAAATAATTTCCTAAAGAAGGGACAAAAGTGTACAGTGAAACAGCATCAGTGTTAAGGGCTTGACTGTAACCTCCCTGCCACCAGCCTGGGCAATGAGCACCACCTGAACAAACTTACCCTCTTTTTACATCTCAGACTTGCAAATTTGCACCTTTGCTGGTCCCAGAAGAGCAGCAGAGTTGAATGCCTCCTGCACACTACCCTTACTGTGAGTCTGTCCCTTTTCTCCAGTTGTTGAGGAAAAGACTCATGCCTGTACTGGGAATAGAATGGAAAAGGGTGGAAACCACTGATTTTATTTTTGGCTTAGTTTAGCATAGTCAGTGAAAATCAGCATACAGTATAGTGCCAGACATCTTGTTAAAAAGTTGTCTGCTTCTTGAAGTTATTTCAGTATGAATGAAAATAAAGACTACTAGAATTTCAAATGGGTGATGATCCTTGTTCTCTGTTCTCTGCTGCAAGATCTGCTCCTGCTTCATATGGAGGTAGAGAAAATAGTTACTTCCTAGGATTTTCAGTGATGTGAATGATTTACTACTTAGCTGGAGAAAGAGGAAATCCTTCCAATCACAGTTACATGCTTTCACACCTTCAAATGTACTAAAGGAAAACTTAGTTGTAGACTGACATAGTGGAATATTTTATTACATTTTTGCAAGGGTAAGGCCTCTACAAAATAAAGTAAAAATAAACAGATATGTTCAATATTTCCCTTTGTGAAGACTAATTTGTGCCAGAAAAGAAATAGAAGAGGAATGTTTTAAAGTGTTTTCACGGTTTATCTAGACAAAGTACCTACGATTGTATTTTTAGGGCAAAAAACATCTCTTAGCTGACAATGGAAACAGCAATGCTCCTTCAAGACCAAATTCCTCACAATCTGAGTAGTCTCAACAATTTAGAGGCTGCTCAGATTATTCTGGCTTTTCAGTGCTGGCAGAAGATGACTCCATTGACTGAAGCATGCTGTGTTGCATACTTGCCCCATCTGCCTCAGGGCTCCTTTCCCCCAGACTAATGAGTTTGTTGAAAAGGACTGAGACTGGTACCTCTCCATAAGGAAATTCTTTTGTTATCCTGTGTGACGCAGAAGGCTTCAAAGCTTGGAGAGACTATTTGTACAGAAAAGCTGGATAAAGGCTATGCAGGCAAACAGAATTTGTGCTTGCTATTTGTCCAGTCTGATGGACTCAGAGCAGAAAGAAAGAGGGCAGCTACCTATTTTATCCCAGGAGTAATTCTTCTGTTTTGTTACATAGTTTTATCTGATCATGTCATTATTTTGTTAATCATTTGTCTGCTAGTCTCAGAGGCAGGTTGCCTGAAAACATATTCCTCGTTAAACATTGAGTCAACTTTCTTTACAAGAAAACCTATCCTCCTATATCTGACCATGCACTTGCTGACCGGGGTCTAAACCATGCCAGAGAGCACTCTGGTACCAAGTCAATATAACTGGCTATGAGTTAGCTCTGGAGCTTGTGGTTTGGTCCTGTGTAATTTGCTGTAGCCATAAGACAGCATCCCAGTAACAGCCTTTGCTATTTTTCAGTGCTGTTGTAGGAAGGCTGGCACTTTCCTTGGCAACACTATGTCTTGGTTTGTTTCTCAGCACTGTCAGTTGTGCTGCTGTCAAAGAAAGAGTTCAAGTTTTTAGTTTTGGATCAAAGATTTTATACAGCTTGTCAGGGAGCTTATAAAGTATTTTGAATTCTGGTTGCTGGCTGATACCTGCCACTCTGATAGCAGAGTCAGACATAAACATATGACTCAGTCAGCACTTGAGTGCACGATGTTGTTTAGAAAATGCTTCATTAAAAGCATTTCTACAGTGTGCTTTTGAAAGAGCTTTCCTATGTAAGGAGAGTAGCTTATCCTTGATGTTTTCAGGTACCTCAATGGTCTTTTAATTGCATGGTTACATGGTGTGGAGGAGGGCTAGAAGGCCATAGGTCCTTCTTCTGCATAAGGATGACTTGGTAACAACTGTAGTTTTCTTTTTCTTGTTATATTTACCTTTCTGTTGAGTCCAGGAGTCTTTTGCTTTTACAAACTCTTGCCCAGAAATGTTGGAAAGGAAAATAAGTATATAATAAATAAATAAAAGTTTTTGTAGTGAATAGTATGAAGAAATAGTCGTGAACTGTGAATTTGTTAAATGATCATGATTTCTCTCACTAAGTTGACCTTCTTAATGAAAAAGCTTTTAATGCAACTTGGCAACTTGGAAGCTATAAATATTTTTAAAAATTAGTAGTGCCTCAGGGCTGATCTTTTGCTTTCATTTGAATATGTTTCCTCCCATCTGATGAAGTGGATGAAAGGATCCCAACCTGCCAAAAGGAGGGAGAGGATAAAACGCAAAGCTAGGGGATGATATTTTGCTGCCTAAGCCTTGCTCTTCCCAGGCATGTTGTGTTCCCACCTCTGCTGCCTTCACCTCAGCCCCTGTGCACTGGTCTGTCCTTTCCCAGGACAAAGGCAGAAGCAGAGTTATTGAGACATCTCCTGCCTCCTGCACCCTCCCCTCCAATGGGCATCCATCTTCTTTGTCCTTGCTAGATGCTTGCAGATCTTATTTTAAGTTGATCCATAATTCAGTTTACATGGTACATCCAGCAATCTCAGTTACTTCATTGTAAGCTTACTTACATAGTAAGCTTCTCTTTTTTTTCCAACCAGACTGCTTAAGTGTATTGCTCTTTTAAATAGGAAGCATGGTGTTAAAAGCACATAGTCCAAATTTTACAGATACATTTAATAGTGAATCAAGTTTCTTCTCTGCATTTTTATACCCTGGTGTGTACTCAGGATGGGAAGCTGTGACAGCATCTGTTTCTCAGCCACGGCTTGGCCATCTGCCCCTCTGGACTTCAACCTCAGAAGGAGCTTAGCAGCAGTCCAGTTGTTATCTGTATCAGTTGTGACAAAGACTGCCCATTTTCTATGGGGTAGCCATAACAAAGAGGACTATAATTGACTTGTTTAAAAGTCTAAATTCAAACACAGATCCTCCAGGACTTCAGTACTTACCAAATTACAGTGAGAATGTAAACTTTTTTCTTCCTTTTCTTTCTTTCCAAGCAAGTTGTCTATTTTAACATTATTCCCTAGCCTCTACTTAGACTTTAAGCCATAATCTATCATGTCAGACTTTATTATAACAATTTTGAAAATCACAGATGTGCTAAACTGACGTCTTAATAGTATTTTTTTTTTGGTTGGCTAGTAGCTAACCAAGATTTTTTTTCTTCATTAAATAATCTGATCTGTCTGAAATGAGGGGTATCACACATTCATGCTAAGTAAATTCTCTAAAATTTTACTTTTCCAAGTAAGTGCTTAAAGATACTGTCAAAATTCATTATGCAATCACTGACATTATTCCTCAGAAAGACTTTCTCATAATATGTTGCTTCCTGTGTGTAAGCTAATAGAATAACATGTTGCCCTTTAATTTCACAGTTACTGTTTTGGGGAACCCAGAAAGGAATTTACAGTGTGAAAGCAGACGTGTGGCTGTGCATAAAGTGTGACTTGATGAACTTATCAAGATGCAACTGAACAGCTGGCAAAACCAGCCAGCAGAGCCCACATACTGTAGTCTGACAACCCAGCACCTATTTTTGTGTTGGTAATAAATAGATGTCAGTGATGAGGTTCTATACATAAAACCAACTCCTGTCATTTTTTGCCCACAGGTTGTATTAAAAGTAGGCAAGACAGGATGGCACATGAATTATTTTGGTGGTGAAATACGTTGTTAATAAAATCTTAAACAATTTAGTCTGTGCAGCCTCACTGGAATTGACCTGTCTAACAAATACTCTGTAATTGTAATGTACTTTGTCTTATTTTTCTTCTCTTTTTTCCTCCCGGGTGTGCTATGGGTCAAGACAAAACCTGGTGTCATTCGTCCCGTGCTGGTAAAAGGGAAGAGTGCACAGCAAAAGGAGGAGCCCTATCAACCCAATCCTTTTAAAAAGTACCTTGAAGAAATCAGTCATCAAGATATTGAGCAGGTGAGTAACTCTCACTCTGAAGGATTTAGTAGCCTCAACTAGTTTTGTTAAAGATGAGGGACTAGCCTTAGATCCCTATTTTGTCCTGGTGTCATCTTTTTTGCAAAGCTAGGTGTTTCGCTGAGTGGTACCTGGCTCCTGGAGGTGGGTCTCAAGGCTGGAGACGGGCAATTGGACTTTCTACAGGGACATTTTTCTGATGATCTAAAAACTGTTATGTTAAGGAGAGGACCTTTTCATGATGTCTGTAGAAACACACAGGCCCACAGCTTGAAGGGACAGTTCTACACTCAAGGGACATTACCAGACAGTACTCTTCCCCCACAGGCCTCCGGATCACTTTGCAAAAGCACATCTTGATTTTTTCTGGCCTGTATAAGGCATTGTCTCAGAGAAACCCAAGATAAATGGTTCTGTCAGCCTTTTCTTGTGCATTTGTGTTTATGTGCATTATCGTGAATTAAACATTAACTGATACATGATCTGAATGTGTCTGTAGGAGCTTATTATCAACATGCCCAGTATGTTCAGAGGCTTCCATCTGGAAAGCAGTGAAATGAAGCCCATAGTCCTTTTGTCAGACACAATGTCTGAAAAAGACACTGAAAAAGACACACACATACAAAAAGAAGTACCATATTAATTGATTTTCTCTTACTTCTATGACTCTCTAGTCATGTTAGATAGAGACCAGCAATGGCAGTAATATCCTCTTTTTATAACTGAATTTAAAAAATATTTTCATCTTAGGTTTTTCCACTCTTCCCCATATCTCTGACTTACAGTAGGGCAAGGCTGGCATTTCTCAAGATTACTGCAGCATTACAAATAGAGGAAGATTTATCTGTAGCCTTAGTGGGTTCCAGCAACAAATACAGGTGGCATCAAAAGGTTTTTCATTCTATAGGTTTCTATAAATTGTTCTATTTTTTTTTTTTTTGTAAAATATCTAAAAAAAAAATAATTCCAAAGATGATTTACAGTTTACCTCTGAACTTTTGAGGTTGACGTTGAATATTTGACTTCAGTTGCTACAGGTGATCTCATAGTGAGTTTTTAATGTATTAACTTACTGAAAACCTTCTGATGCCAGGGCACTGTGCTGTCATTTGCCTGGGATGAAAGGAGAGCTGACCTGTAACTGCTACTAGAGAACTTCTGGTCTCGGCCACCTCAGTGGGGCCTTTCTGTAAAGGTGGGAGCAGGTTATAGCTTCCTTTCATCAGAACAGATCACTGACTCTTCTGGATATAGTATTGCTGACAAAGGAATGACGAATTCACCAAACTTTGTATTTTCAAGCAAATACAAACCTTGGGTTATTGTCATAGTCTGAAGAGTTCTGAAATGTAAAGTTAATTGTGAAAACCCATAACTACCATCTTAAAAAATAGGTTATGGTACATATTACTGAAGTACTCAGGATATAATAAGTCCATGTATAAATGCAGTCATTGTAATGAAACCCAAAATTATTTTATATAAAAGTTATGTATTAAAATGGACTACACAACTAGTTCACTGACTTTGATAGATGGATAATTTCACAATGAATATGTTCAGTTTTGCTTCCTTTATTTAAAAGAATAGTGACCTGTGATTCGAAGTACTGACAAATTGGTATTTTTATCCTAACCTAATAATTTCTACAGGTAAAATACATGCTGTTTTGGGAGATGTCTATTAAGACATCATTGTTCTGGAAAAGGCAGCATTTAGACCTGAATTCATATTGATTCACTGACTAAACAGAAACTGGTTTTGTTGCTGTGAGAAATGACTATATGATTTTAGTGCAGTCTAATGCAACAGTCAATAGTATGATAATAGCCAGAACTGGAGAAAACACATGCTGAACATGATAGGATATGATTATCATTTCAGCTCCTGTCTCTCAGAGTAGGTTTATGGTGCTAACAAAAAATGCTTCTGAGTGAAGGAGACCTGGGTGCCCACATGAGTATGCTCACAATCTTAGAGCATCTGTGAAACTCTCCCAAGGACTTTGCTTTGTAAGAGGGCTGTCTGTGGAACTGGACTTGGTGCTTAGGCTTGAAAATTGCAGTGGTTGTCTCTAAGCACAGTGTTTTTAGCCACTCATGAGGACACTCATTCTCCCTCTTCACCTGCTCTCACTAGTTACCATTTTTGACTGCACAGAGGCTGTTGCCCAAAGAGTGGGAGGTGTTCCTACCAATATGATGCTAAAATCAGGTAATTTGACTGCTTTCATGGGATATAAGAGCTGTGGATTAAAGCTAGGAGACTAGCAGCTGAGCTTTGTGTTTTCTGTGGAAATGTGGATGCTTTTTTATTGGCTTGCCCTCAAATAAGAACTTAGCAAGCATCTACTGTGGCTGAGGGCAAAACTGCTCATGCTGTCAATGGTTTTCCCCATATTTTTAGAGATTTTCCCAGTCTTGCTGGGAGGTTCAGCTCTTACATTTCTATTCTTTCCAACTCTCTGAGCTTTCTGTTACTTTCTAATACAATTGCCAATAATATCCTCCCTAGGTGATATTCTGCCAGAACTAATTGCAGCCCTTGTCACAAATGTTCTGGGTCTTGAGCTCAAAGGCACAGCACACAGGGGAGCTCCAGGTCTAGACTTAGACAGACAAATGGGTGAGAATTTGGGATGTGTTGTCAATGCCTTTTACAAAAGCAAAGCACAAGCTTTGTGCCAAACCTGGATGTGCCTCTTTGAGTCTACCCCAAATATTTTAATAATCAATTTTTGAAAAGGAATTTATCCTTTATGTGCAAAATAAACATATGCACTGTTTTTGTTTTTGTTTTAACAAAATTTTATCAGTTTGTACCAGTTAAGATGATCTTTATTGGCTAAGACTCAATGGTAAATTGAGTTATACTGAAAATTATCCAAAGAAGTCTCAAAAATTATGTTAATCTCAAAAATTAACTTAAAAGCTTAACTGGTACAAACTGATAAAATTCAATTGTCAGAGATAGGTAAGATATTTAAACATTACTGGTGGTGCTAGTAAATACCTTTAGTATAATATATTTTATTTCAGAACTGATATCACTTTCTTAGGTAGATGTGGCTCAATACTTTGGGAAACTGAACAATCACATATTACTACTGGGATAGTTTAATACAGATTTTTATTACAGAAGAAGTGAATATTCACTACTTAATTATTTTTTTTATGTTTCTTTTTTTGGTCTATAATATTAACATTCTTTGATAACCAAAGGAAGACTAAGAATTTCAGTCCTACTCACATGATTATTTGTTAAATAATAATTTGAGTCAATATATGTTGATAAAACCCCTGACAATATTTGCTCATGATTTCTTGCAATAATGCAAGTGTCTTCTGTGCCACACAACTACAGTCTGAGTTTTAAAAAATAAATTGCTTAATTTGCTGTCATAAAAAATCAAAGTAACAGAAAAGACAATACTGTAGATGTAGCATCAGGTGCTGAAATTCCAAACCATGAGATCTGTTCCATAAACAGCACACTGACATCATAGGAATTTCAATTCTCTACTAATCTGTCATCTCTGTAAATTCCCTGGAGTTCACCCTCTCCACTCCTCTTCCCTTGAGAAAAAGGGGTAATATGCACTGTGATTCACTTGCTGTTTCTCTAGTCACCCAGTAAAACATGGTCAGTGTCCACATAGCCTGTGTAACATTTCGAACTATATGTTGTATTTTGCTTCATCTTCCACTAGAGGGCAAAACTCACTGCCATAAATTCTTACAATCATCTAAAATACGTTGTAAATACACTGTTGAGAACGGACAGGATGTACCAGTGAATGAAGTTGCTACTTTTTACCCGCACTTTCATTAAAAAAAATTGCCTTTAAAAAGCATACCCTCAGAAATGAGATATGGGATATGGGAAAAAAAACCACAACAGAATAAACTCCTGTCTCATATTAGGGAGGGTAGATTTGGTGAGCTTCTCAAACCAGAATCATTCCATTTGCTGGCTCAGTGAGTAAGAAAATAACAGCTGTCTCTACCTGAAATGCTTTACTGAAAGGACACTGTGGGGCTGTTTAGACAGACTAGACCCATGGCCACGTTGTTTGTGTCAGGATCTCCACCTGAATCTTTATAGGTGGAATTACATGGATGAAGCAGAAAGATAGATCTGGCAGATTTTGTAGATTATAACTGAGTGATGAAAAGCATATAATCTGTGCTCCAAATAATTTCACACTTTTGTTTTAGCTTTGTTGGGAGGAGGCAGCAGGAACCAAGGTATTGTGTCTGTCCTTTTTGGAGAAGAGCAAAGATTCTTTCCTCCATCAATGAACAGGCTGCTTCTGAAGTAAAAATATTGCCCATTCAAGTGAGCTGATTCTGTTCTCATTGGCCTTATCATCTACCTTGTCCTTTCCTTACCCCTCCACCCTCCCAGAAACCAGATGCTGCTGCTCTTGTTTACACTCCTTGGTTTTTAATAACTATATGAGTTGATAATTTTATTATAAAAAAAAAAAAAAAGAGTTCCTTTTCCTTTTGATTGGAATAAAAAAGATCAGAAAGGTGGCCTTGAGCACAACTATTGCAGTTATTGAGAGTATGAGGAAACATTTAACTTTGTGGTTAACTCCAGAGTGTCTTTCTTCTGGGAATGCCTCCAGCCTTTAATGCAGGACTGTGCAGAGTGGGAGAGCACAACTGTACACCTGGAGTACTGTGTCCTGTTCTGGCCCCTGCAATTAAAAAAAGAGGCAGACAGACTGAAGAGAGTCCTAAAGAAGACCATGAAGATGATCAAAGGGCTGGAGAACTGAAGGACTTAGGTCTTTTCTTCATGAAGAATGTTCTTTACAATGAGAACAATCAATAACTGGAGATGTGGTAGTGTTCCCATCATTTAAGGTTTTCAAGATGTGTTTAGACAGAGTGATCAATAACTTCATCTAGGCTCCCTTTCCCACAATATCTTGTACCCTTCCAACCTGGACTCTTCAATGTTTCTATGATTCATGTGAAGGCACAATTGATGTAAGTATCTGTCAGGGCAGACAGCATTAGATTTGGGGAAACTGGCTGTTATTTTGAAGGAGAAAGAAATGACCAGCCCGAGTGAAAAGGCAGGGGACGAGTGGGTGTAGCTCCTCAGGTGGGGACAACCTCTCAGTCCCTGATGACTTTCAAACTGCCTTTTCTTTCACTTAGCAAAGGCTGAGCACAAAATTCATGTACATGCCTGTAAAAATCTCCCTGTTGGTTAAACATTTAGCAGCACAACCCTGAAAATGGATTGGAGGGAACTGGCTTTTTGCAAAAGGTATGAGTAATGTTAAAAAATTACCATTTCTGTAAATGATCAGACACTGCTTAAAAGAGTAAAGGTCCAAGTTTGCAGAGGACAAGTTTTCTTTAATGTCCAACTTTGGGCTCAAGCCAAATTTTAATATTTTTTTTTTCCTGGATCTGAATGGAGTTTTCTTGGGATCACTACATATCATGCTGGAAGTGTCAGCCTTCCATAATCACTTGCAGGTCTGATGGCTTATAGGTAAGCAAAATATTTAAAGGGAATATTTATTATTTTTTTATTAAATCAGTGCTGTTTACCTCACAATCCATCTACTCATTGGAGTTTGCATCTGATTAATAGTAGCATAGTGGGAATTGACATTCTGTGAACAAGGCAGCGTTTCAAGGTTGCCATGGAAAAGCACTTTTCTCCCAGACATCATCCCAGATGCTTTTATTTCTAGAAGAGAGTTTCTTTCTTTATTTTGAACTTTGATATTTCAGTGCTGTACTTGTGTAGGTGTATAGTGGTTGATCCACCTTCTGCTGTCTGTGACCCAGAACAATTGCTTTAGTGTAGAAAAGGAATTCAGAGGCAAACAAGCCAGTTCATTAGTACAGTGCTGTAAATTGGACTTCCTTATTGGGAAAATATTGATGCATAATATTGTTGTGTCTCCTTTGTATACATTGCTTAGGCTTAGTGAGTTATTTTAATCATATCATGCTTAGATGACATTTCTATCATATTAGACTTTGATAATGCCTGCAGAAAATGCTTCTATAATTCTTGCTCAGCACATCTTTAAAGAAAGGTATTTCTCCTAAAGCACTTTAGAATGATCATATCTTGGTAATCAGTTGCCTTCTTGAAGGCCATAAAATTAGGAAAAGAACATAAAGGTATCTTAGGCTCAACAGGAGACACAGCAGCATGCACTTAGTGCAGAGACATTTTAAGTATGGCACTGCCTGGAAATAAGTCTGCTATCCACTCCTGCAAAGACAGCTATTCCAAAAGGAACATAAAGAACTGAATATGGTGTCACCAATATGCCTCAGGTCTCCACTACAGGGCTGGTACTCTTTCTGGCTACCAGCTCCCATAATCACCTACAGTGTAATTACCCTATGAGGAAAATGCAGAGCTTGATTAGCCCACAGCAAAAAAATAGAGACACTTATGATTGCCACAAAGTGCACTGATAGCGAAATATGTTTTAATATTTTATGGAAGTGATCCAAAACAAAACATCCAGGTCAGAAAACATGAAATTCAGTTACGGATGGGATTTCTTACTATTACACACTTCATTTTAGTTTTCTAAATGACTAGAGAGAATTTGCAAGAGGGAACAGAATGTTTTGCAGATAGCTTCATTTTTTCCATTTTGTGTATTTTTCATTGAAAAATCATTATGGCAGAAAATCTCCAGCCAATTCCGTTGTAGAATAGCTCTGCATGGGAAGCTGAACTTGGCCTGGGAAAAGGCAGCCCAAGGAAAATCGATGCATTGCTGGGCTCGTGTGCATCTCCCTCCAGCTCCACTTAGAGATAAGGAACGCTTATTGCAAAGCCCCATAACAACTCTAGCCTCTGGTATTCAGATACAAATCTTTTAGTCTCATCCTACTTTTCTGCCCTCCAGTCCTGTGAGAACTTGTCAAGAGAGCTGTGTCTGTGTGTGTGTTGTTCCTCTTGTGCAGGTATCTGGAAAGAGTTTTGAAATCTTCAAGTAAAAAAATCACACTACTGTATAATAATTTGCAAGTTGTTCTACTGCATATGTGGCCAAAAGCACATTATTAATCTTTGTTATGATCACCATTTCTACTTTACATTTCTTTCAACAGGGAGGTGAAACGTGCAAAAGAGTTGGGTGTTTAACTGGCTGAATCTTTCAAATGGACTTTAGACTGTGTCATTCCAGAGACACTATAGATGCCATAATTTTAAATTGTCCTTCTGCACTGAATATTTTCTCTCCCCTTTGTTGAAGGTAGTTCTTACTCTACTGCTGTGGGTGTTCTACCATTTATTTATACCCTAGTCTTCATGTTCTTATACTCAGAAAAAAGTGGTTGTCCATAAATGCATTTTTAGAAAAAAAAGAGGTTTATTTGTTATGCATATATATTAAATAAACATTTTTGTCTTTGAGAAATTAGTAATTTTTCTTATTGTGAATGAATAACTCTTTCATAAGAGTCTTGAATATGCAATCTATATCAAAATTTATTTAAAACTTTACAGAGTAGTTTTAAAGAATGATGTATACGTAAATGCTCTCTGCATAGTATAGTTGAAATATTCTAATTTGTTATGTACATTATCTCTCACTGGTTCAAAAAAGTTTTAAACCTGTATCTCAATTAGCAAAGATAGCAGACCCTCTAAAGAGTGAATTAGATTTTTTAAAAAGGTCTTAATTGAGAATACCTCAGAAAGTTTTATATTAGTTCAGAGGCAGATGTGATTCATAGCACAATAAAGATAAACTGACCTTTTAAAGGCAAATATGTCTTGATTACTCTACAGAACTAAATGAACAAAGGTCTAACTAAGATGTTATATAACCACCTCTTTTTAAATCCTTGACTGAGTCTGTTAGAAGTTGTTCTGACTAGACATACCATTTCTCTTTGAATTTATATGCTGTAAATATTTATATGTTGTCAAGATATTCTGCTTTCCTCAGTAAAATTTTTGCAGCCCTAAAAGTAGATTTGTCTATCTTAGAAATTAATAAAGGAAATATCACTTTACAAGGAAAGTGAGTGATGTCCAGAAAAGTTGAGTTATTAATTAACCTTGTAAGAGGATTGAAAAATTTTGTAACTGGCGAAGGAAACAAGAATAGAAATTCTAAAAGCAATATTGTCATCTTCCACAATCAACAGACAAAACCCTTTTACATTTGTGGAAGAAAGGACTTCTTGCCAGCTACTTTGACCTGGAGATGATAGACTGCTAGTGAGAGAGCTTGATGAGGTCTTACTATGGCAACACACCTGTAAAAAGTACATAGTCCAACTTGCATTCACACTTCAGATCTTGTAGTCATGGGTACATTCCTATATGACTGAGTGATGATAGTCACACAATGCCTAGTAAGGAAGGGTTAATCCCACCTCATTCTGCCTGCTTTGCATTCGGGTACTCTGATATTTATAGCTCATCTTTTCAGAGAGCTGAATATACACTGTGAGGATCTTTCAGCTGTGCTTTGGCCATAAGTTGTACTATAATTCAGGTACAAGGCTGTGTTTAATCAGATAGACTACTTGTCCTGTTAGTGCCCCCTGAGCACCTTTGACTGACCACCATACAGAGAAGACAATATGGAGATGCCAATGCCCTCCTTTAGTACTTTCCCAGACAGTGAGAGACCTGATTACAGTCTTTGTCTCAACCTGCAGAGTTTCAAACTTCTCTCTTTCCCTAGAGAGTCCAGTCCTTAACCACACAGTTGAAGAAAACAAGTGCACTGGGACAGAAAGTTCCATCTGCAAGATTAAGAGTTATCTCAGCAGAAAAGATGCAGCACATGGTTTATGTGCTCCAGACTCACTGAAGTACTACTTAAAGTTGCTTTAAGTGTAGCCATATGTGATGTAGGACTAGACCCCATGTCATGGCAAAATCAGGTCTCCAGATGCCCTAGTAGTAGAACATGTAGATTCTTCTACAATAGCTTCGGGGGTTTTATGTCAGAGAAGTCTTGTGAAAACAGAGAAAAAATTGTATTGTTCAGTTTTTCTCTAAGTCTTAAGCCTATATTAATTTCCCCTCCCCACCAATATTAATCAGTGATTGTCTTCTTTCAATGAAGCATTTCCAAAATAATAATTTTAAGACGGTCTGTCCAGAAAACACATACTTTTCCTTCTCTATGGTGATTGTTATGCATTTTGTTTCTTTAGTTTGAAAAGAGGATGCTATCAAAATAAAAGAAGCAAATATATTTATTGAAAAAATAATAATAATTTCTTCTGTCGGGTCTAAGGAGGGACTCGAGATATCAAACTGAAGGAACAAGGTGAGGTAGAATCATGACTCAGAGAATCATTTCAGGTTAACACTGTAGGCAATGAATATCAGCAAGAAAGGCCGGGATGTGATAACACAAAAAGAGTGCATTTTTCATTGATTGACTCTCTGTGCAATTTGAGGAAAAGGACTGTTGCATTCTCGGATCACTACTTGAGTAGGCAGCTTTTCTTAATTGCAAGCAGTGGACAATACTTCTCAAGGAGCTTAGCTGCACATCAGAAAGTAAACAAAAAAATAATCAATACTTTTTCTTTTTGTGCTTGACCCCTCTTAAGTTACCTGGAATACAGAAATGACATACTCTGGGGAGGCAATAGGGTTTTATTTCAATGAAATAAGCTTGCCAAGATACTGCAACTGTTGCTAGAACTTTGTACCTCTGTGTCACCAAAGAATTCCCACCCTTGGAAGCTGCAGGATGCTGGGTTTGAAAACAGGACTTCTGTCTTCCATGCTGGTCATCAAACACCTCCTGTGTCTGTTGTGATGAGCTGTGCTGCATCAGTGGGGTTCTGTGAGGTCTACAGGCAGTCTCAGTGTCTGTGAGCTGAAATAGGGAGCCAGGTGTGAAGCAGAGTGAGGGATGTTGCTGCTGAGAGATTCTAGACTCCTTACCTATTCCTTACCTTTCTTTTGCCTATAATGAGTCCCTTGTCTAAATTTACTGAATAAGCAAACAAAACAAAACAAATAAAATGAAAAGCTTACAGCCTAAAGTTATTCATTTGCCTTTTCAGTTTTGGAGGAAAGAAAAAAAAAAAAAAAGTTAAATCATTCAAAGATTCTGTTAACTGCTGCTTCTTGTTTCTAGAATTGATTCCTACTTCCCTGAAAATGAATCAGGGCAAATTTACAAAGGGAGATAGTGAAACATAGCAGATCCATAATGTAATTTCACAAAATTAGAGTATATTCCACTTCAGTATCCTTTTCTGTATTTTTGGGCCAGTTTAGCACAGCAGTTTTGCTTCTCAAAAATCACAGGTTCAAAATTAATTTTCTTAGGACAGGAGCAATATATTTTTTTTTTTAACAACAATTTACTGTTTGATCTAAACACTAGAACAAAGTAATGTCTTTGATAGCATAAAATAGCAGGTTTCTTCTAACCTTGTCTTCATATAATTCTAAATTACCCAAGCCCCAACATTTTCAGCAACCTTTGCTATGAAGAGGATGTCTCTGTGTGACTATATAGGAAAACCTCACAAGCTTATGATCTTAACATTGCCTTTATAAACACCAGTTTATCTATTTACCTATATTCAGATATAAATCTTATTGAAATTGGTATGGCTCTTTACTTGAGTCATATCCATAAAACTTCATTACTCAGAAGCTAGACATATAATGCTCAACACACTGGAAAAATACTGAGATCTAAACCACCTTTCTGCACATACTAATTACTCTTACACAGCAGTTTTAAGTTAAATGTTTGTATGATTTATATCTATGTAATTTAAGATTAAGGAGAGCTCTTTTGGAGGAGACTTAAGAGGATAGATATTCAGAGTGACAGGTACAGTTGCAATTTAAATAACTTTATGCCCATTACCTCATACTAAATGTATTATAAAGCAGTTGTCCTTGATTTTTTATTATTTTTTTTTTTTATGTGGCATGCCTTTTTCAAATTGGAAAGTGATTTATCCCCTCCCTATCCTTCTAATGATGGGAATATGATATAACAGAAAACAGATCATACCTTGAAATAGACTTTTATACAGACAAGCACTAGGGAGCCTGTTGAACACAAAGGGGATCTCATTGCCTTGCTATCTTTTGCGCGATTATTGGCTTTCATTAATAAACTACAGTGATATTTTATACACAAATTAAATTGATAACAGATTTCTTTTTCCTGTTTTTAACCTCCTGCTCTCTGCAACCTATGACATCTTGGCTCGGCAGCCCAGTCATCCCATAGTGCCTATTCCAGAAAATGAAACACTCAGCTCTAAGCAGGTAATTATCTGACATTTGATGGGCTTAAGCATTTGCATGCTAGCTTTATCTTTTATTTATGTAGCTTGTATAGAGTTAATGAGTAAAAATGTGCTGACCTCTCATATCTTTTTTTGTCTAGTGCATGGAGTAGATAAGTATGACTTTGAGTAAGGACACATCTTCAAGTATAAATTCAGTGGCCAATTCCCTACTACTTTTACATATTTAAATTCTAGTTTAATAGTTACCATCCTAGATAATTAGTTTTTTAAGAACTGAAGTAATCTGCTACACACCATCATTTTTATCTAGAGGCAGAGCATATAAAAATTAAAAAGGTTCTGCTGGCACAGGCAACAGATTTTTTTCCAAAAATATAATATTGTTGGAAGCAATATAATATTTTTTCTACCAATATAATGAACACTAAGCTGAATTATAGCCTCCCTATTAAAATAAACATATGTAATTTAATTAACTATGATATTCGTTACTGTAGGCTTTGGAATGTAATAGAACATCTTTAATTAAAATATGTTTTTAGTATTATTTTAGAAATTCAAGAAAGCATAATTTAGTACCAATAATAGCATACATTTATGACACAATAATGATTTTTTTACTACCAAGACCTCTTCTACTTACCAGGTGCATGATCATAATTATTCACAAATTTTTTGATGAGTTTAACAATATAGATAGGAATGATAATTACATTTTTGTAGCACATATTATTTTTAATTTATCATTTAAACATTATAGGCTAATCTTGCTACAAGGAGCAAAATGAACACTTAAATAATTGAAATGGATGTCTGCCAATAATGGCTACCACAGGAGTAACTATCTTGTTTTGAAAAATATTAGGGAGTCTTGAGGTCAAGCCTGTTGATATCAGTGGGTTTGCCTGAATTCTGAGCCTGTCAGTATATCCTTACACTTTATCCCAGTTTCCACTGGAAAAAGGTAAAAAAAAAAAAAAAAAGAAAAGATAAAAAAGGGTAAATAAGACATCTCTTTTGTTGGGTGGATAAATGAGTTGCTGTTCTGCACCAGAAGTATATGAGACATGAATGTAGCCTCTTATGTGCATCCTGGGCCTCTCTGTGCAGGGGGTCAGGGACTTAGACATACTTCATCTCTCATTTTTAATGAATCTTCATCACCACCTTACAGACTCCTCCCTTTTTCCTTGTTTTTTACCTTTCTGCTTGTTTTCACACCAGCAATCCCCTTTCCTCTGCTTTCCATGAGCTACATCTTAATTCTCTCAAAAGCAGTTGTTACAGTTTTTTTTCTGTGGATTTACCCAAAGGAAGCCCCAAGATACCTTCACAAAATGAAGTTAGAAAATACCTCACTGAGCTTCTCAGATAGCTTGTTGTTATCCATCTTATCTGCTAAGTTTCTGAAATATTATTGAAGTTATTTCACTGGAGAGACTGTATAGTTCTCTGAGGGACTGAGGATAAAAATTGTTGAGATGAAACAAATCTGTACTACATCAGACACTCTAAAATGTGTATATAAATACACATATATGTAGTTGTATTTGTTTTAGTGTGTGTGTATAGATATGTATTCATGGGAGATATATATATGCAGCCTCTGATAGTGCAGCTGATTTTCCTGTACTTGAAAATAAGATAGAGGAAAGCAAACAGCTATATCCCCATTTCTCAGCCTTTTTCTTTATAATTTACACACTGAGGAAGAGCTTTGCAGATGTAATGAAAAGACAGATCTTTTGAAAGAGAATGCATTCAGGAAACAAGACTCAAAACTTAACTGATATATTATTAGGATCAGTTCAGAAAGAAAGTGAAGCATCTCGTAATGACATAGTGAATTCAGACTACTGTCACTGAGATATTTTTGAAAACATGAGGTTATAGCTTGTTCCAAATTGACAATAACAACTTGGTCTGTTCATGGGCAGATAAAATATATAACATTGATTTCTAAAAGTTCCTTTATATTTTACACAAACAGTTTGAACAGGATTTCTATCAATCAATTTATTAAAGACATTAAATATACTCCAATAGCAGGAACATTTGTACAGTGGCCTGTAGAATAAAGATCTTTGATAAAACTGTGGCTACATTTATAAAGACCAAAGACAACCAGTTGGAGAGAAGTGGATTTATCTGGGTTTTTATTATTAGTCTTTGTATTTCCCCTGATTAACCTCTTATTTTGTGATGGTCATTCATTCATCACTTACAGTAATGTTGGCTGGAGGTAGCTAACTTTAAAATCAAAAAAACCCCCAAATGTTGGATACCATTTGATACAGCTGAACAAGCTAAGTATATGAGCAGGTTTCCTAGAACCTGTCACTAATGTGAATTAATAACTGACTATGACTATACAGATGGACTCCAGTCCACATGTAGATACAGCAGGAGTAACTGTGTCAGGCTCACTACAAGCTGGTCAGAAAATAAGATCAAGAGTTGATACATGTTCTTTTTTGTCTACTGCAAATCAAATAATATTTTATTTTATGAACTTTTCAACATACTTGTACAGGACGTTATCTATTTTTTGTGCCAATTTTTAATCACTTTTTTAGCAGAATGAGTAACCACACTGGCCATCTTAAGAGTAAGCAATGTCTTTCTGTGTTCAGGGAGTGGCAGAGAAGACAAATACACCTAGGCTTGACCCCATTCTCAATAAAAATGACTGCACAAAGTAATCTGTCTCCTTTGAGATCTATTGCTGCAGATGGAAGTTTAGAGCACCAATATCCAGAACAAATCAACATTTATGCTATCTTGGAGACAGACAGGAGACCAACACTGAGGCAGGAGCAGCAGCTCAAATCGTTGTAAGCCAAACATTACTCTTACTGATGCAGTAAGAACCTTAGATTTCTGTCCTGTAATCTCTGGCCTCACCCTAATGCTCTTCTTTAGCTAAAATTTTGTGTAGGCTCATATGTGACTCCTCCTGCAGTGCTCCTCCCTCAGAGCTAAAAACACAGTGAGAGAAAGTCAGTGTGATTTATGCAGTTCCAAAAAGGAACAGGTGGGAAATGTAAGCACCTCCTTGACCTTTAAGAAAGAAAAAGAGAGGAGAAGAAATTAAGGTGCTGCCAGTTCTTATTGAGTAACTAGTATTGTTTTTCTCAGAGTGAAGCATTCACTTGGTGGAGATGGGGGTGTGGGGGGGGAGAAAGTTGCCTTTGTGTTCAGTAGAACAAGTTTCTATTATTTAGGTTCATTCTGTAACAGCATGAAGCAAATCAGATCTATCATTTCCCTGTGAAAGCAGGAAAACAAGGCACAATCTTCTGTCTGTGAAATCCTTACGCAGCAACAGTCCCTTTTAGTTGGTGACGAGCTGAAGTGTACTCCCTTAAACTCTAACCAAGAGATATACTGGTGATTTCTGATACCTACTGACTTCCTTTGATGTAAACCTAGAGTTTGCCCAGATTACGAGGTGTGAAAGATGTTATAATCACTCTCAGAATTGTACTGAGTCAGAATCTTTAGAGAGAGCATGGGGCATATGTACCTGTATAGTCACAAAAATACATTGCTTGCAGGTGCTAGATGTATGTACTCATTATCCTTATACATGTATGACTTGCAAAATCCCACATTTATTATACAATTACTTTAGGTTCATATAATCTTTTGCTGTAGATGTTACTCTGTCTTATCTATTTGTTATTCCAGAAAGATCTGCTATATTTGAGATAAAAAAAGCATTTGTAAGGTCAACATTCATAAAAAGACCCCACTGACTTCAGTGGTGACAGGGTTTCACAGACTGTCTTTTGTAAAAATTTGTGAAAATTATAGTATGAGAAGTTCCTTTTTAGTCCCTTGTTCCACTTTAAATAACTTTAATAGCAAAAGTTCTTGAAATTTGAAATTCCATTAAAAAGTCAATAAGGTCCAAAGTTCTGTTATACATTGCTCTTAATCTTTATTTACTTAAGGATCGTTCCTAGTCAGAGGTCAACATTAGCATTAATCATTTATAGTTTTTACATGTAAGAAAAAAATGCACACATTTTATGAAAAAATACTTGTACTAAAGAATTTATGTAAGGTATTTCACATTATACCAATGCTCCAACACAAGTGACATTGTCAGAACAGAGTGATGTTCTTCCAGTTCAAAAAAAACCCCTGCCTTTTCACCCTGGATTTAGAAAGAAAATCACAGTTTACAAAATCACACCACAAAGTTGCTTGACATCACGACTATGTAGTGGGGATGGATGAGTGTGGGCTGTGTCCATAACAGAGGCCTGCCCTGCCCAGTTTGTGGTGGCAAGGTATAAGGGTAGGGTTACAGTCTGCCTTCTCTTCCAGGTTATCCTGACACCCTGGGGGATGCTGGTGGTGATGGTTAGGTATTCTGTAATGATCCAGCTCTCACATACCATTCAATACCTTTTCAACTTGTAAAGAAGATCCCTGTCAACACAAGAACAGGGATATGGGAAATATCTAACAAAACTAGAGGGAACTGTATTGGAAGCTGTGCTATTCAAATGTCAGCTTCATTGTTGAAGTATCTTCTTGCATGCAGACATACAGGGGCAACAAACTTCATTGCTCCTTGTACTTTCTTTGAAGACATGAGCTCTCACAAGTTACATTGTGGATGCACTATTCACTTTTCATTTTCTCTCTTGCATTAAATTACAACCCTGTCCTCCAGACAGTGGAGAGCTGGTATACACTAGTATGGCTGAGCACTGCTGTCAGCTCTGTAGCTAGAGCATGAGCTGCAGAGCGTGCATGTGAGACACTGTGACACAGTCAGCATCAACTCTGCTCCCACACCTGGGATGCAGGGTCAGAACGGTCTTTGCAGCACTGCTGATTTGCATAGCTTATGAATTATCTAATGAACTAGGGAGCATTAGGCAAGTCATTAAAAAATGTTGCAGACTCTAGGACAAACCAGAGACATTAAGGTAGAAAATCACAGGGTAAAGAACAACAGTAGTGCATAGAAAAAAGAATTCTTAAATGATGAAAATTAGAAAATCCTTTGATGTCACCTCCAAAATGAGAACTATACAGAATTGACCTGTGATCTTCCAAAATATTTTGGAACAAAATGAACAGTAACTCTCTGAAATTATTGTCACACCATTTATTTTGACCAATATAAAGTCTGCAGCCCTAGGCTCTCTCCATATCATCATAAGAGTTAATTTAACTGAAAATATAATGACCCTGCAAATGAGCATGAAAAATAGGAATAACTACTGCTTTTACTAAAGGAATGTTTCATTAGTTAGCTGTGACAATTTCTTTAACGTTTAAATTGTTGTGCCACTAAAACGGAACAGTAAGCTGCAGTCTTCTGATCTTGACAGGATAGAGACCTCTGTATGGAGAGGAACCTTGTGACCTCTCTGTATGGATAAGAACAAGGGCAAGTATAGGGTCCTGCACCTAGGGAGAAATAGCCCTATGCATCAGTACAGGTCAGGTGTTGTCCTGATGGAAAACAGCTACACTGAGAAGGATCTGGGATTCTTGGTGGACAACAGCTTAGCCACATGTCAACAATGTGCCCTTGAGGCCAAGAAGGTCAATGGTACCCTGGGGTGAATTAAGAAGAGTGTGGCCTGAAGGTAGAGGGATGTTCTTGTCCCCCTCTACTCTGCCCTAGCGAGGCCACATCTGGAGTACCGCAGCCAGTTCTGGGATCCCCAGTCCAAGAGAGACAAGGAACTACTGGAGACAGTTCAGTGGAGGGCTACAAAGACAAGTGGGAGATGGGAGCATCTCTTGAGCATCTTTTGAAGGCTGAGAGACCCGAATCTGTTTAGCCTGGAGATGAAAAGGCTGAGAGGGGATCTTATCAATGCATATAGCTATCTAAAGGTGAGTGTCAAGAGGCAATCTTTTCAGTGGTGCCCGGACAAGGGGCAATGGGCACAAACTGGAACACAGGAAGTTCTACCTAAACATAATGAAACATTTCTTAACTGTGAGGGTTGCAGAGACCAGGAGCAGGCTGTCCAGAGAGGTTATGGAGTGTCCTTCTCTGGAGACTTTCAAAACCCATATGGATGGGTTCCTCTGTAACCATTCTGTGATCCTCTGTTAATTATAAATAGGTAGGTCCAAACAATGTAATTTTTGTAAATTCTCAAATGAAGCCTTTAAATATCATCAGACATACTTTCTATTTAGCAATGCTTTAAACTTTTAAATTTTTAATACTTCATATGTACAACAGGAAATTTATACTTGCATCTGACATTTAGGCAATATTTTCAGTCAACCTCAATGATATCTCCTTGTTTTAAGTACAAAGTTAAGAAGTTGTCCACCAGTTCATAGAACTTGCCTGCTTTACCATATAACCTTGCAGGTTTTATTTTTCTCTCCACTTTGTTTTCACCTTTTATTTTCCTGTTTTTCTACAGGTCGCCAATGAAAGAGGTTCTGTTTAGCTATGATGGTGAGTATTACTGCTTTGCTGACTTGATTAAAGTCACACTTTGAATATGTAACTATTTCTTCAGTGTCACAAATTTTATGTCTTTGTTCAAAAATATATTTTAGCTTTATGATTTAATGTTTGGATAATAAGCTGGCTCTTTTAATAATTACCAATACAAAACAATTCCACTCCTTAGCAACAGTGAATAAAGTCACAACTGAATTAATTTTAAGTGGCATGCAATCAAAAAGTTGGAATAAATTGAAGTATAGTCCATAATTATACTGTGGAATAATGTTACTGAAATAAGCTGAATAGTATTTTATATTTGAGTGCATAACCACATAGTCCTATTAAAATTATTGGTTTTTTTCGAGTTTGACATCACTATATATTGCAAATAATGCACTGAGATGATATAAGGTAGTGTCTAATGGGAGTTCAGGAAGTAGGTGATATAGAAAATGCTGAAAAGTCTAATGCCATTTTTTTTTGTTTGTTTGTTTGCCTAAGTATTCCCAAAAAGAAATTATGACTAAATTATGTTAATTATGACTAAAAAAGTTAAATTTAAAGTTAATTATGACTAAAAGTTTATTTTAGTTATTATTAAGAATTTGGGAATAAGATTATGGAGAGAAAAGGAAAAGAACACCTGAAGGAATACTGAGGTAAATTGAACTATTCAGTATGACATAGCTTAATGAAACTTATCCTTAAAACCCTTAGCTAAATTCTCAAACACTTGTGAATTGCAGTATGAGTAAATACCCAGAAAACTGGAGAAAGGTAAACACAGTATCATATCTAAGAAATGAGGAAAATTTAAAAAAAATATGGAAAAAGTCAGCCCAAAGAGCATTTCCAAGACACTAGAGCAAAAGTATTAAAAAAAAACATTTGTAGATATCTAAAGAATAGTAAGGAGACTGGAGAACTTGCATAGAGACACAACAGAAAAAAATCCTATCAAGTTGATCTCATTTCCTTCTTTGCCAGCAAAATAGATATTGGATATGTGTTTGATACAGAGTAGCATTGACACAGTCCCACATGACATTCATAAACAAAAAAAGCAGATACGACTAAATTAAATTCAGATGAGGTAGATGTGAAGATAATTGGAAATCTGGACTCTCAGAACAATCATTTGCTGCTGAAGTGAGAGAACATTTCGCATGGGCTTCCACAATGTTGTCTTCTAGCTCTAGCACTTTGCCATTAATTACTTGCTCAATCACATGGACAGTAAGCTTACCAAATTTACAGGTAATAACCATTTGGGAAGACTTGAAAACAGCTTAGAATAAAAAAAAAAAAAAAGTCACTTACATTAGAAGAGTGGTTTGAAATCAGTATGATAAAATTCACTGAAGACCAATGTCAAGAAAGGTGAAAAATGCAGGCAAAAAAGGAATAACAATAATACTGCAAAAAAGAACCTGAAGATTACAGGGGACCACAGACTGAATTTGAGTTGAGGAAGTGATACTCTTATGAAAAATGCCATTCCAGGGAGATGTTGGAGTGCTTAGAATATGATGGAAATGATCTCTGTTCAGTATTAGTGAAGAATCAGTTGCATGGGATGTGGGAAACAAATGGGAGACGTAGAAAAGATGTAAAGGTCTCAGTGTCTTCACACAGAAGAAAAAAAACCCCTAAGGATGGACACAGTAGTTTATACCTCTTTGTAATGGGCTGTTGTAAAGGGATATCAGTCATGTCTCCACCATTGCTGAGAATAGGAGAAAATCAAACCAAATTTTAAGGAGAAAGTTATAGTTTAGAATGTGGACAGTTGCAGCTATGTGGAAATTTAAGTGCTACAATCATTTACCTCAGGCTGCTGCAGAGACAGACAAATGTCTCACAAGGTAGGTTTGATCTGCCAGCTGTCATCTTCCCCCACAGCTATAGCACAGATGAGATGGCTGAATATATCTTTTAAGGTTTTTTTATGTGAACCTCTTAGCTACATTTGTTAGCCAGAACATCAAGTTGTATAAATTAAGACAACTAAATGACCTCAGTGCATGTTGTACATTTTATTAATCTGCATTTTTGACAACTTGTGCTCATGCAAAAACTCTTCTTTTGCAGCCCCAAATTAGGATCAAGAGCTGAAACTGTAGAATATTTTGAGGCCTGTTTCTATACTGCAAAGGAATCCACTACACAAATGTTATTTAAAATACCATTAAAAAAAAATAAATCTTCCAGTATGCTAATTGCAAAGCAGTAATAACAATCAAATATTCTTTCAATAGATAATCTTCTGTAATAGCATAATTAACTCTAGAGATCCACATATGAATGTGCCATATTGAAATATTCTTTCTTGAAGTGCTTGCTGGTTTAAGAGATGCCTAATATAACACAGCATATTTTCTTTAGAAATAATATAAATGTCAAAATTAAATAAAGCTGTATTTTTGTTGCAAAATGTTTGTTGTGATTCTTATTTTTACTCTTTTAAAGTAAACTCATACTCTTTTAAAGTATACTCAGTTGACTCTGAGTACATGAACACTTGTGTGTGAGCCTGAACCTGTGTGAGAAATAGGATTTCTTTGGTGTAGGCAATTTGGATCAGTTTATCTTTCTTTGAGTTTGACTCTAAATCTGTTGATTTAAATATCTGAGGAGCTGAGCATGTTGGTCCCAGAGGCTGTGTACAGCAAGTTGAACTGTGGCAGGACTCCATTTAAACTTCTGATGAAATTTGTCATCTAAACCACCACTGTTCTGAGTTACATGTAACCTGGATTAGCATAATAAGAATTGACACACGGAGCCCTGAAATGTTTGAATTAAAAGTGGCACTGCTTGATACCATGCCAACAATCCACAGCAGTGAGCTGCCAGGCTGTTGCCAAACATGGTGAAAGCATTCCTATTTGTGTGCCTGCTGCAATCATATGGAGACCAAAGGGACACTGAGTTAGTCACTTCAACACACAGCCTTTCTCTGCATAAACACATCTAAGAGCCAGTCACTGGAAGTAACCTGGGGAGGGTGAATCCCATTCTGCCACTAGAGTGTGGAAGAGAGAAGTTATTGTGGGGTAGCACTGTGTTAAAAACTGACTTCATAATAATAAAAGTAGTAAGTATAAAGTATTGTAGCCCTTACAAATCAGTGATCCATTTTGTGCAAGGAGTCACTAGTTAAACTTCCATTTCAGTTCAAGGAAGGGGGTGGTGCTTGTCATTGCAGAGTTTAAACTGGAGACAAGCAATTACATGGGTTCTCTGAAGCATTGAATTCTGTCTACTGGCAAATGACTGAGTAGGGGTCTGGTGTCCTGGTTTCTTCCTGAAGTAGCCTAAGAGTCCCTTCTTTTTCCTTGCACAAGGCAGCAGCACTGCATTCTACCTACCTCTGCATCTGGGTGCAAGGCTTGACCCCAGTCCACATGTGGCAGCCAGGAGAAGGAAGGTGCCATGGCCTTCTGATGGGGTGGGTTCTGTCATTTGTCCTGGGAGTGAGCTTCAGCATCCAGAACCTTGCTGGTCACTGCCATCACCTGCAGTCTGAAGATGATTAAAAATGAGATTTTTATAATGCCCAGAAGGTTTGTTCAGAAAAATGAGGGAAAGTTTTGAAAGCTTATGGAATAAGCCTGCTCCAGCTTTAAAGAGATTCTTGGAAATTTTAAACTGTTTTTTGTTCATTTGTTTGTTTGGTTTTTTTAATTTGTTACTCCACCAAATGTTCAGTGATATTAATAATTTGAGTTTTTGCCAAATGTGTAGTGGTTTCTGAAACTCAAGGGTAGACATCGGGTCTAAAATCAGGTATTTTTGTACTTAACTGTGCAGACTAGAACTAGGACTAGGACCCTAACTCAAAAGCTTAACAGAGCTGTTATGCTCAGGATAGGTTAATCTCCAATAGAGAAAAAAGATTGTGTTTACTTGTAAATAGTACAGGTAAGTCAATGCTTTCATGCTGTGAACAGAGAGCTACTTTTGCTTACAAAGGAAACTACTGAAATAAAAGTATTTACTGAACCACAATAGAATATATTAATAATTTTTTTAAGGTTTGAACACATATCAAGAACAGGGAAAAATAGATTTTATCAAGTTTCAGCACAGTTTCTCATTTCACAAAACCAATTTGTTTAGAAGCACAAGTTACATTTTCACATTCCTTTAAAAGATGTCTCATTCCTGTGTAAACCATCTCACATCATGTCCGATCAAATCCCTTGCCTCTGGTTTATCATCAGAAAATTTAAAAAAAAGATATCAAACAAACCCAAATGAAACCAGAGGCTGTAACTTTAAACACAGATATGCCTATTCACTTAATTTTACTGGCTGATAACATCACATACAGCAGCTTTTTTTAAAATTTCTGATGCTTCCAGAGCAAGGAAATAACTTTGAAAAAATATTTCCTAAGATTTGTAATAATAAATAAGATTTGCATTTTGCTAATGTCAGTGCAAATTGGGAATCATTCACTTAGAATGGATGGAGCTGCCTAGACATATGAAAAAGAACTGGATCATCATTTCTAGTGAACACTTCAATTGACTTTCCATAAATATGTCTTCTCTCATTGTCTTCATGTTTAAGGCATTATAGCAGTCAGTAACAGACTTAATGTCCATTTTTTTGTCTCATAAGCAAAACAATTAAAAAAATGCAACAAACAGAGAAAATTTTGAAGGCTAAGATTTATGTGCTGGTATGTGATATAGAGTGATTACATGTTTCTGACCTTGGCCTTTCTATTAACTTCCTACTTGCATTGTGTTTCTTGCAATTTTCCCTCATCCGTGGGTGAGGATAGTGTGGGAAGCAGGTCCAATAAAAACACTTCTGGCAAGAAATTATATCAAAGACCTGAACATTTGGATTACAAGCTCATCTATATAAACATACACACAAATGCACACATTACCTCTTAATGTCTTTGCCATTCATGGCAGTGCATCCAGACCAGCTCTTTCAAAAGTAACTCACCTTTGATGCTATGACTTCCTGCAGCACTGGACAGCCCAGATGAAGTCACAAAGGGAAACGACTCCTTCGTTACCTAGAAAACAGTCTGCCTTCAAATTCTTCTGGTTCCTTTCATTTGCTACAAAATGGAGACAGAAGGGTGACTTTTTTATCTCTGCTTGTTCAGCTTTGGAGACTTAAATGGTCTTGTAACTGTTCAGTTTTGAAACCATGATATTTTTTTGCGATTTAGACGTATGTGCTATCTCTGCTAGGAACTTCAAAGTTCTTTGATGCTTTTTTTTTTTCTGAATCTTTTAAGTTTTGGCAGCAGAACCATGCATATTTCTTTAGTCTGCTGTTCAAAACCTAGAGATCAAGTAGTAAAGGCTGTTAGATTTCTCTTTTGATACCTGCTCTGGTTTTCTTTGTGGTTTTATTAACACGGTCATTTCCTTCTTAAATAGGAAAGAGCACTCATCAGTGGGTATTTATTAGGCAATTTCCAATGATTGCCAAGTTCATTTTGACTAAAGAAATAAAAAAATAATATTTTTGGTTAATAATTTAGGCTGAATATCACCCAACTGTTCTGAATTTGCCCATAGTAAAACAGAGCAAAACGGAGCATATAAAGCTAGGCTAGATCGCTCGAAACAAGATTGAAATGGGGAATGCAAGATAAATTTACTGCAGTGATATAGCCCTGTGTATCAGAAAGGAAAATGAAGATGAAATGCAATACATGTTCTATACTTTCCAGTCATATGGAGAGCATATTAGTTACAGCTCAAGCTCAATGAAGCCCAAAAGAAATGAGGCTTCCTTTGACACTCTGTACTCACTCCCTACCTTGTTTTCATTTAGAAGTTAAAAGTATAGAACTAAAATATGACCATATATATTCTGAAATCTTTACTATAAACATTCTTATTTGCAAAAGACCGGAATTAATGTTTCACAATGCTGAACACATAGCTGTGGCTGTTTCCAGTATCTCTGTATCTTGGGCAAATAAATCAGTTTACAACATGTCTAACTAATAATTAACACATACAGAGTATTCCTAGAACACTGTAGTCTGCAACTTTCTGTTCAGGTTTCATTCTGACTACTAAATAAAGGTATGACATCTACAGTAAGTGAACATTTAAAGTGAAGAACAGAGACCCTCAAAAAAGGCTGCTGGAGACAGAACAATGCGGCTTAAAAGTCAGATATTGCTCTTATATTGCATTGCCAGTGAAGTTTGGATGGAAAAGCAGCTTGACTCTAGGAGAAATTTTCCCCAAGGACTTTACTCTGTTGAAGACAGCAGTGCTGCAAAGTGGAACAGGCTAAAAAGGAGTTTGTATCAGGGAAGGTCCTGCAGGGTACGAGGCTGTTGCACAGGAAGAGATGATGACTGCAGTTTTAACATTGTCTCCAAAGCAGCTATATGCTACTGTGATCAGTTCTGTGCCTCAAATTTTCCTGGCCCTGTAGACTGCTGTGGTGACTACTGGGATGTCTGTGACCACCCAATTGCGCCCACCAGGTCAGATGAGCCTTGGCCACCTCCAACATCAGGTAGGTATAGAGGAATTGTTCAGTTTGCATTAGTGAATCACAAGATAAATATACTTGCAAGTGAAATTAACGATTAAGATTTAGAGTGTATAAATCCTAAATATGGGACTAAAGACATAGTGGGGAAAGACACTGAGTATGAAACTGAAATAAGAATTTTGTTTGCTTTTATTGCTTTGTTTATGGGAACATATTTTAAGCATAGATTAAATAATATTTATGTTGGACAGAACCTCTGTTTTACCTGAAACTTCTCAGTCATAGGTCAAAATTAATGTAAGCTCAACAGTTTCAATAAAGCTTAACATATTAACATGAGTTAACACTAGTTAGTTTGTAGTAGAGGTTCTTCCAGTTCTACACTCAACAGTCTATAACTACCTTTTTTAATCTATAACTACCTTTTTTTTTTTGCATATGTTCACTGTTTTGTAACATCTGGACTGTACAGAGTCCAGAGCTGCCAGAGGTAACAATTGCATTTACTCTATTCAAGAACCTTTATTTGTCCTATATGTGAGCTTAGTTCGTTTTTTCAGTATCTCGTTTCAAAATGAGATTGTATTTTTTCAATCCGGAAATTGCTCCCCTGATGGAAAATCTGCAGCATTTAAAAGTCTGTTTTTTGCATATTTGTTTTGTAAGTAATTTAAATGGTAAAAGGAGAATAATAAAGCAGACAAAATACATCGGGGAAAAAAAAAAAAAAAAAGAAAAGGGTACTTCATAGAACTAGAATGCCTGAAGAGCAGAGAAGAGAGAGTCTAACTGGAAGATAAAAATAGATAAACAAAAAGGACTGAATGCCTGAAAATTGATCAAACTATGAAACTCTTTTAGAAACTACATTTTATTAGCTGACTTTTAGTAGCTGAGACTACACTTCTGACTTTGGCCAAGAATTACTTAAGCACTAGAAGACCACATATGCCAAAGTCTCCTGGAAGTTTTTGATCTTTTAGTTGCCTGTGGTTTTGCTCTTAGTGCTTCCTGAGTCAGATCTCTTTAAATAAATCAATAAACAGAAGTGCATTACATGGACTATAATGAACAGCAATAAAACTGCTCAGTGTTTTTTTTTTCTGGTTCTCATCTATTCATTGACTTGGAGTACAGCAGCAGTAAGCTATGCTGTGACTTCTTCTATAGGTGTGCACCATACTGAGGGCCACTCTTGATTTAACTATGTGGAGCTGCTTTCACTTTGCCTTTATGAATCCAGCAGACAGTATGTTTTGATGCCTTTCCTGTGTAATTTCAGAAGAAACTGGACATTCTTACCTTAGATACTGAATATATGTTCTGGATGATTTTTTTTATTAGAAATGATTGAATTTTATTTATTTGCTATAAAATAGTCTATAAATATTTATTTTATCCTTTTGTTTCAATTACTCTGATGGTACAGAAATACCAGTCAAAGTCAACATACCCAATTTCACCCTGGTGGTGGTGTAAAAGTGACATCTGAAGAGTTTGCTAATTGTTTTTATATTGTATAGTCAGGGTCTGACCTACAAGTTAGTACACTTGGAGAGTTTTCACTGACAGAAGTACTTACATCAATATTAGGGGCAAATGAAAGAAGACCTGTAATGGTACAGGAACACTGGATGGGGAGGGAAGCCCTTATTTATCAAATGCTCACCCCTCCAATCATGATTTTCATATCATATAATTCCTCTCATAAAATAATCAGGCTTCATCTTAAAATTATCAAATATATTAGTATTTCAAATTATTATATTCAAAGCTGGACAATCTGTGTTATCATGCAAACAGTATCTTTAAGGCTAGATTTCTCTCTACCACTGATGCATGAGGCAGCATTTCTGGCCTGGTAAGAGTATGAAAACTGTATGGCTTTAATCTTCTATTATATACATATATAATAATCATTACATAATTAGAAAGTTTCTTCTGTACTTGTCCAGGTTTCAATTTTTTCTTGCTGCCAACAGAGCTCCACTGAGACTCTGTCCTGTCACTAAGGTGCTGCATCAATACTTCCTTCAATAGATGTCTCCTTCCAGCTACTGCCTGATGCTGACTTTGTGACAAACTGTGACACTTGAAGTAATTTGCTTTGTGTATCCTCTGAAAAATGTCTCCAGCCTCAGCAGAAACTCCATTAGAGTTTTCACTTTGGGGCTTGGTCTGCCTGGGCAGACTCACCCACGCCTGTGCCAGCATAGCATAGACTGCTGGATGACTGAGAGGCACTTATTAATTCAGCAGCTCTAGTCTACTTCCACACTTCGGGATGAAATCAGCTGTGGCTTTGAAGTGCATATTTCTCTCCTGTCAATAAAGGAGGTCTAGGGAGGTGAGGCACACGTGTATATCTGGGCAGCCCTTGCCATGGGGGGGTGTGGCCTTCTTCAGACTTGTGGTGGGGAAGAAGCATGATATAATGCAAATGCAAATCTACACTATATGAATATGAAATTTAAGATTCTTGAAAACAGAGGATGAATGAGAACCTGGGGGTTCTGGCTCTAAACCCTTTCCATTGGTTGGAGGAATGTGATCTCTATCTATAGGGTCACCAATGGAAGAACTGTGAAAAGAGACCTGAAAACAAAGACCCTTGTGATAAATATACAATATTTGTTATAGACCTTACCCAAAGCCCTGCACAGACAGACATTCTGGATATTTCATTCGCTGAAGCTTTGACAATCAAGTACACTTAAGAAACATTTTATGTGAAAGATCTTAAAACACACACAAAGTATTTTCTCAGCAATGTTATCAAAGAAAAATAAAGAGGAGAAATATTTATTGGGAAAAATCACTCAATGTTTTATACGGGATTTTAGAGAGCATATGAAAAATACATCTGCCTTGAAACATAATTGATAGGTCTGTTTTTCAAAGTGGAATGAGACTAATGAGGAAAAAGAATATATTACAGTTAGCTTAGAATACTTATTCTTTTTTTAATTGTATAACTGGAAGAAATTATATTTTATTTGCCAAATAGATATTTTTTTTTAGTTAGAAATGTATTATAAATTCATTATTAGAAAATAACTTTATTTGAATAATTTTATTTACATGGAAGCTCTTTTTTTTTTTGTGGGTGTTTTGAATCTGTTGCTGATTTCATTTACTATGAATGACAATGTACCTAGTAAAAAAATAAAATACTTCAAACTGCCTTCATTACTTTGAACAAACTAGAAATAGATGTTACTAGCTTTCAACTGAATATTTTATGCTTATCACATACAATGAATTAATTCAATAAGAGCAAGAGTTTTGAGTTAATTCACTTAAAAAATGATTAATTTTTTTGCACATCTATATGTTACGTTGGCAGGTTGTTATAAAGATGGACAATATTACGGAGAAGGGACAATCATTAAAGACAACTGCAATTCCTGGTAATGTTTCAAAGAACAGAAAATTGAATTTTATTTAGTATATTTCATGAAATAGGAATTAAGATAGTGAGCACCCTTATATTCATATTAAACATAATAAAATAAAAATGTCTGGAAGAGTAGTGCTGTGTTAAGAGATTGCAGAAATATGTTACAACTGTTTTAGAAGAATGGCAAGAGGTCAATGAGTTTTCTAATCAAGATATGAAAATGAGAGAAGTAAAATCTCCTCCTCACTGGCCTTATTCTGTTCCAACTCAATCTGCTGGCTCTGACCAGAGTCAAAATTATTTCAGCCTTGAACTGGCTATTGACCTCAATGCAGACAAAGTAAATATTAAAGTTTAAGGGATTATTTGAGTTCCTCTGTTTCTTTGGCATAAGTGATGAGACTTTACATTATTTCAAAAGGGAAAAATAAACGTAGGAAAGGGATGAATTGTTTTGAGCATCCCCTTCTCTGCTTAGGGACAGCAGGAGACAATGCAGGGGAGCTCTGCTGCTGGCCCTGGTAGTTCCCTGCTCTGCCTCTCCAAAGCCCAGCCCTGAAACTCCATCCTCAGGGCAACCACAGGGGCTCAGAGAACACCCAAGTAGAGCTGGGGCCCCCACTGACCTGACTTTATCCCAGGGTCCTTGAAGCAAGGTGTCTAAAGCCATATCAAACCTTCTTCCTGGGTTTCCAGAGTAAACTTTCTCCTCATTTGCAGGACATTGCTTTTTTTCCCCCCTAGTTTGGTCTCACCAAGATGAAAGCAAAATTTTGCAGATATGACCTTCCCCCTCAAGCTGTATGCCCTCTCACCTTGTTCCAATTAGCATTCATTAGGTAGTGAAACAGAAATAACATTGAATTTTCATAAGTATTATGTGACATATATTGTTTAAACTTTCCCCCCCCCCCTCCATCCTCCTTCTAATGTTAACGTGTATATTTTTTTCTTTGACAATTAGTTTTCTGCTGAGTGATATTCTTGCCCTTTCAGCAAATGCTTCCAAAGTCTGTGGAAGTGTTCAAAAGAAGTATGTCTTGTTCGCCAAGACTTAATTCAGCACATCAATTCTGGAGATTATGGGTGAGAATACTTTAAGATTTTTGTTGTAAACCACTGTATTGCTCATTGAATGTATGTGCAAATTACAAGCTGTGCAGTCCTCCCCACTCCTCCCTTCTCCAATTACATCACAGCCATTTGACTTTATCAGTGGCAAGAGGTTTGCCACAGAGTGCTTAAGCCCACTTGATATATGACTCCTTCAGGTGCTTGCACTCTTCACTGACTAGGAGCAAGGAGGCTTCTCAATTGGGCAGCATGAGTCCCACATCCTTGCTCCTCATACAAAAAGAAGAAATAGGTAAAGAAAATGCTCTCCCCTTGGCTCAGTTCTTATCCATAATAACAAATTTCATCATGTTCCAGGTGTGTATGGCTGCAAGGTTTATTGCAAGGGTTAATGCTTCAGTCTGAGACTAGTCCACCTGAGACTAAGCCACAGGGAGCCCTTTCTCCCAGTGTGGCTATTGGTGTAAAACTCAGGCAGTAGATATCAGCTGGGCTTTCTGCTGTGCTCAACAGAGTCTCATTGCAGGTGCACCACAGCTAGGAAGCAATGTAACTCACTACATGAAGCTGCTAGTTCTCTGTGGGCATCTGCTCTGAAGCTGAATTTGAGCACAACTTCAAGACAAGAGTAATTGTTATGACTGAACATCTTGTTTTCCAGTACTTTTCTGGAGCATTACATGCTGATCTCCTGCAGGCTGACATGGTGTTGACCTCAAATCACCACTTTTCACATACTGCTGTGTTATTGTATCCTATGCTCATTTGCAGTGGAAGAGCCCATACTAAATAATTTCTTATGCATATTGAAAACTAGGTTTTGAAGTGTAATTTAAAAGATTTATTTCTGGAATTCATAGTTTGCAGTGCTCTTGCAAAGAAGGAAGGTAATGAAGTGAGTGGTATCTCTAAACTTTGTTTTCTGTCTGCGAGGAAGATGGAAAGCTGACAACTACAGTCAGTTCTGGGGAATGACAGTGGAAGAAGGTTTCAAAAAGCGCTTGGGCACCTTCCCTCCGTCCCATTCCTTGCTGAATATGAGAGAAGCTCCAGTAAGTGTCATGTGCAACTGTTCAATTTTTAAAAAAAACTTTATCACATAATAAAACAAATGTGGACAATTGTAAGGTTATGATTCAAGAATTTGACACTAAATGCTTCCATGTTGAATATGAAGCTTCCAAAACAACTCTCCAAGCATAGAGTATGTGTTCCTATCAATGGAGGTTGAACAAGGCAGAGAAAAAGCAAATGTTAACCACTAGGACCAGTATTCACTTACCATTGTAGATCACTGGTGGTTGAAATCTGATTCTTTAGGATGGTTCCATACTATTTTCTCCTGTTGCTCACCACTGCATGCAGAGCTATAACAACAACAACAACAAAATAACTGACCAAAAACACCAAAAAAACCACTCCAAAATAATCTAGGCCTAGTTCTTTAAGATTAACAGCTGAGAATACATATAAATCTTTGAAAGAAGCCCTGAAAACACATAGGATAAAGCAATGTAAAGATACAGTAAGAGATAGGGGGGTTGGCCAAATGCAAAGAAATTAAAAGGGGAAGCATGGAAAAATTAGATGACTCTCTACTACCAGCTTTCTAAACCTCTGGGCTCTTGCCATTTTCATGGCTGCTAAATTTAAGTTCTTAATGTATATTTATGCTCAAATTAGTTCTGCAGCAAAGCAATTGTACTTTAAGTTATGGAGGCAGGTTAATGAACTAAAGAAGAAAAGTATAGTTATTAAGTCCAAAGTAGATTTTTCAATACTTTGGATCAGTTACTTTACTGCTTTCTTTGAAAGCCCAAAATTATGGAAATCATAGACTGAAAAAAATTCCAAATTACCTCAACATAGTGAAATTAGAAAAATTGCATGATTAAGTAGATAGAACCCAGGTTTGCAAATTCTATTAAATATAATTTTATAATCTTTGGCTTCTATTTCATTTGGTCAAGCGATGCCATTTAATTATGTATTTGAAGTCAATAGCAGATACTTGTTGCATATGTGTATGGCAGAAGAGTTTCCACATCACTGATGGCCTTGCAGGGACCGCAGTGCAGAGCTACCACCTGATGGGGAATTTGGGAGAGGGAGGGCCATAAGACTTCACAACAATTTTAACAATCCTTACCCTTTTCCTTGATCCTTTGTCCCTTCCAAAGTCAGCTCCCTGTACCAGTGTGGTGAGGCATTGTGTTGTGGCTCAGATTGACCAACTTTCTCAAAATTATGCTATGGAGTGTTGTCAGAAGTTAACAGAAATTAAGCTTTGGAGTTTTGCCTTGTTCTGTCTTTGCTAGACTACTTTTCACATCTAAAGGATCTATTTCAGTTCAAGATGGCAAGTACATTCTCAAGCACATTTGTTTTCTTTTGGCTTTTCATTAAATCTGTGAGCCACAACCCAACTACCTTTGGCCCTACCAAATACCCAGGGAGCTTCAATGAATTCTTCTCCAGAAATCCATCTTTGCACAGTTATGCATTTAGCCCTTAGGAAGTCCTGCATTTTACTCAAAGCATAAGCTTTGCAGGGGAGTCTGAGAAATCTTTTTCTCTACTTACAAATTTTAAAATATAAAATAATCATCTCTGCATTACTTTCCTCAGTTTCTGCAGAATTCTTGGAGCTTGCAGAAAATTGTTTTGAATTGTACATAAACTCATCACCTACCTTTGGCTTGTCTTCAGAATTATTAGAATTTTCTTGCTTTTTCCTCAGTGGTTTCTGTTTTATCTAGCTCTGATGCAAAAATATTTTTCTCTGAAGCTTGTGGTGAAGGTCCAAATCTCCTTGATTCTGTCCCATTCTATAGTTTTATAGAAAAACATAATCTCTTTGATATCCTTGTTCTGCCTCAGGAAATTTCCCCATCCGCAACATTTTAACATTTCAAAAAAAAGCATACAAAAAAACCCCAACCCAAAACAGAAGGCTTTCTTTACTCAGCCAGCTCCCTATCTACTGCATGACCACTGCCTGATCCAGCAATTTATAGCATGGGTGAGGCTCACCATCAACAGATTCTTCCAATTAGCAAATCAACAGCTATGGAGTTTCTTCCAGGTACTTTTAAAGATGTATACCCTAGTTTCACTGGGACAGAATTACAGGCCTGCAGGCAATTAGCAGTTTGGAGTCAGCCAGGACAGCTGACCCCAGCTGCCTACAGGTCTATCCCAGAGCATAAACATCAAGCTCATTGTAAAGGGGGAAGTTTGCTGAGATGGGGTGGTATGTGTGTGTCTCTTGCTGGGACATTCTGTTTGGAGTTCTCCTGACAATGCTCCTGCAGACTACCCTTCTATATATTGTGACCCCTGTACCTTTGCCTGGCTTAGTCTAACTTTGTATACTTTATATTGCCATTGGTTTTGATGTTTCATTAAATTCATTTGCATTTCAGCCCACAGATCTCTCCTTTTCCTGATTTCCCTTTTCTGCTGGGGAAGGATCATCAAGTGATAGAGTAACTGCTGTAGTTTAGCCCCTGATATGGGATAAATATGTAGTTTATAAGCTACTAAATATGCAGTTTAGCTCCAGATATGGGCTAAATGTCAACAGTATATTACCAGATTATCAGAGGCACCTGCCCCTGCTCTCCTTCCCATGAATAATTTTTTGATACTGGTATTTTGTGAAGTACACTAACACACAAAGTCCCAAGTAATAAAAAACAGGTGAGTTTTCATTACAAAGTTTCCATTAAGCTTTACTTGTAGCTAGGTGATAACTCAGAATGGAGTAAAAAGGTATGAATGATGAAATTCAGAGAAAAAAAAAAAAGACTTTTTAATACTTTCAGAGACATTTTGCAAACCTTAATGACTTGACCTTTAAATGGCTTTGTTGAGTACTAATTCACCTCCAGGCCAGGGTACTAGTTACTTACTGTGGATAAATTTACACAAATTAAACATTAATACATTCTCTGGGATTATTACTGCCTTTCCCATTTTTCAAGTGAGAAAACTGCAAGTCATTAATCCAAAGTCATACATTCAATTGATAAAAATGCTACAATTAGTGTTCAGGAATTTCTGTCTCTGTCTTGTGCTAACCTGAGTAAAGCCTGGTAGCTTTGGTAGACAGAAAATCATAGCTATTCATTCATTAAATACAAGGGGTTTTGGGGTTTTTTTTGTGTGTGTTTTTGGGGTTTTTTTGTGGGGGTTTTTTTGGTTGTTTTTTGAATTCTTATCAACTTGACATCAGATTGCAAAGCAGAAGGACAATCACTGATTTTCACTCTGGAATAAGTGCTAGTGATTTCAAAACCTTTGAGTAAAAGGCAAATCAATAATACATGACACTGATCTCTCCCCCTTGGTAGCTAAGATTTCCTACCTACTCCCATTGTCAAGGAGAATAGGGCAACAGGCACCTAACTTCCCTGCTATTTGTAGCAGGAGGCTTTTATTTCAAAAAATGTCATCTGGGTCATAATTAATGTGTTTCAGAGGGAATTGCTGTTTGATATAAAAATCAGAGATAAACTGGGCAGGTTATTCAGGTCAACAGTTGTGGAGCTCAGCTTTCCAGCTCAGCTAGTGGAGTTCTAGAACCAAATTAGGGTAAAATTTAAGATAAAGTTAGAGATTGAAGCATATACAGATTTTCTACATTCTGTTTTAGGGAAAATCACTACCAGAAGAAAAATTTCCTGCATTTTTTCTAGCCACTTATGCATGGCCTGACTGGATTCATGATCCTCTGGATCAACGGAACTGTGGAGCATCCTGGGCTTTTTCCACTGCAAGTAATACAAATTTTTTTATCCTTGTAAAAATATTATTGGTGTTAGATGTGTGATGGAAATTTTTAGTGATTAGCGATGAAGTAATTTCATCTTGCTGTTCACTTTTTATCTGCAAATATGAACATTTTAAATTCATACAGCTTTCCCTCTAAGTTGTCCCAAAGTCTTAAAAAGTCAGTCTAAGCTGAATAACTTTGTTTATTTTTCATGTTTGTGTAACATAGGGAGATTTTTTGGTGACAGAAAGTAGGAAATTAATTAACAAATGCACTTTGTTATAATTGATAGAGTAACTTTTTTAAAAATTGCATCCCTTGCTTGTAGAACTACATGCTTGACTTGAAAGCTTAGTACAGGTAAGATTTTTTTTTCTACATGTATTTATATATTTGTGCATTTGACATTGTCCAACTCTTAATATTCAATGAAGTATAATCTTTTCAAGAATTTTACAAGGAGGAAACTCTCAAACTGCTCAGATACTTGTGGAATAAATAATTTTTCATATTCTATAAGCAAAGAAATGCCAGTAATGCAATGCAACCTCATGTGCTACAACCTCTGATTTTATGAAAAATGGACAGAAGGCATATTAGGATATATAAAGATAGAGAAAAAAAATGCAATCAATCTTTATATGATATTTTATGCATATAATCTATGCAGATTCAGCTGCATAGAGATGGCAGAGTATATGCAACTTCTGCTGGTCACCCAGTGATGAATATGCATTTATGAACATGGTAGAGACTATCAGGTTAATTCTGTAAATGCTTCATCTTATGTTTAGATATGTGGGGTTTTGTGATAATCAGTAAATATATGTATTTGTAATATTACAGTAAACAGTAACAGTTAATCATTACGCTTTGCAGTTTCACAATCCTCTCTCTCATATGTCTATACATATTATATTTGTATTGTTTTGTAAAGACATCTGCACACACAGAAAATACCAAAGATGTATTTCAGTGCCTCTTTCACAGTAACCAGCATGAAGTTGTGAGTTTTTACTTGGTTTTGATAATGGAAAATTTATTTCAAAATAGGTGTTGCAGCAGATAGAATAGCAATTCATTCCAAGGGTCAGATCACAGACAACCTTTCTGCTCAGAATTTGATCTCTTGTGATACCAGGAATCAACATGGATGCAATGGTGGAAGTATTGATGGTGCTTGGAGATACCTCAAAACACATGGGTAAGTGGAAGATTCAATGTGCCTTTATTTGAGTAATTCAGATTGTTAGTAAGTGCATTTTAAAATCTTTGTTTCCTTCAACTTATTAATGTAAAAAGAGTGTTCTGTTAGTCAGATGGTCAAAATGACTGAACAATTCAGGATATGCTACTTTAACAAATTTCATTTCTCCTCTTCATTCTTGGATGCAATGAAGGCTTTTAACCTGTGCTTCAAAGCACCACTACATGACAACAGAACACCAATTATTTGTACCCAAAACTTCAAAAAAATTAATATCTTTTTATCTCAACAATTGTTCCCAAAAATGTGAGCAAATGTTCTCTTTATATTGCCATAAAAATGGAAGGCTGGAGACTTTTTAGATAAAAGAAACTAAAAGACCTATAGCTTTCCACCAGCATTTCTGTAGAAAATGTAGATAAAATTAGAAAATAGTTAATTTATCTTTAAATTTTTCTGCTCCAAATATGTCAATTTCACAAGCCATTTTTGCTAAATGGATCCTGCTGACAATTGGTAATTTATTAATCTTATTTAGTGTGAACTTTCATGCATCATCAATGAAATGAATGTTCTAGGTGACAAGTGCTAGAACACATTTTCTCTTTCTTTGGAGAAGTGTTGGAAAACTTAATCATTAGCACCATGCATATAAATTGAAGCAAGTGTCCTCCAGTTGAAGATATGAGACATTTACACTTTTGAAAAATAAGTTATTTACTTAAAACAGAGTAGTTGTAAATTAGAAGCTTGAAATAATCTGCCAAAAATGTTTAAATAAATTTCTTACCAACTTTTTTTTTTTAATTTTTTTTTTTTTTTAACTGTCTGAACAGGGTTGTATCCTATGCTTGTTATCCCTCATTTTGGAATGATCACCTGCAGCCATCAGGTGAAAATCACTGTTATGTGTCAAGTGACTATGGAAAAAACTATACAAATGGTCCATGTCCCAATGCTTTCGAAAAATCCAATCGGTTATACCGGTGTGCCTCTCACTACAGGGTCTCCTCAAAAGTAAGTTAATGCTGTTCACACATCATCTCACATGTTTTTCTCTTTTGGGGCTTGAAAATTATCTGGTATATGGAAATATATTCACTTGAAGACTAGAGTGAATTTTTCAGAAATACAGAAATATAAGTACATTTATACTATATATATGTGCACAATGATGAATTAGTGTGAGTTTTCATTTTATTTAATGAATGCATTATCTTCCCTTGACCTTTCTGCTGCTGCTCTCACCTCCTCTCAGGAAACCAATATAATGAAAGAAATCATGGACAAAGGACCAGTGCAAGGTATGGTAAGTTTGGAAGATGATATTGTTATTTAAATCATTAAAATATACAATGTCTTTGTATCGAATTGTTCAAAAATACTGTGCATTTACAATCATATATGATGCTGACATCACCCAAAAATTCATGTTTCTGCTCATGTCCCAGCCCAGTGTAACTGGAGGGGTTGAGGGATGTGGCATTTGGGCTGACAGGGAAATGTGCTGATGCAGAATGTCCACTCCTTTTAGATTGCTGGCTGATGCAAAACAAAAGTATTTTATTTCAGGGGACTTCTGCATTTCCACTGCCCTCAATTTTATAACGAATTATCATAGTCTCCAATTTATTCATGAAATACACTTAATTATTGATTTAATCCATGTCAGTACATCATGGAGTTGAACATACTTCTAAAAGCTCTTTACACAGGCAGTTGCAATTAATCTGAAGCTCAGACTTAATAGTATCAGTATTTTATGTTCTGCTGAAGTTTGTTGCTCAAGAAACGTATACTTTCCCATGCAGTATTTGTACTCCTGTATCATTGCATACATGTATACATACAAGATATGTATGCATAGATATACATATAGACATATACTCAAATACTTATACACACACTAAATGTAGATACAATATGTAATCATAGATAGAACTCTCTGAAATAGGCCAAAGTTATTCTGGAAATACACATATTTTCTATTTCATTTCAGTGGGAATAATTTAGGTATGTTTTTTCACAGAGCCAAGATCATGTGTTTGATTTAGAGTTGCTAATATGGAATGCATTGTTTTCTGAAACTCAACATATGAACCTTGATTTCAAAGAACAATGTGATTTAGAAATGAAACTACCTCCTTCTGTGTCAGCCTGACAATAGACACAATCTAACTTCAGATTTCCTATGGGAGAATTAGATTTTGCAGTCCTTGAACATACCCATTTTTTTGGCCTCCATTTGGCCAAGGTATAACAAGAAGATCCAGAGAAGCCTCCACACTAGTTTTTTGTGACTCACCCCTTTCACTTCTCCTCTAATACCCTCTCCTGGACTAAGGCCAGTGGGAATCTTCTTCCCTCTTTCTGTTCTTTTGTGCTGCTTTCAAGCTCTCCCTCCCCAGGCTCCTCTGCAAATCAGAAACTTAAATGCCTGGTATTGTATAGAGCAGTGCAGGGACATCCATGGGCATTAAATTCCTAGCTCTATATATACACTGCTGAGCCTGGGGGTGGAAAAGAGTCAACTTTTGCAGAGAGCTCCAATGGAGTTCTGAGCCTGCAGCTAAAAAACAAGAATAAACTTCGTACTATTTTCCACTTGATTTTCTGCTGTCATTATATGTGAGCTCTGGTTCTGAGGGTAGTCTGGCAAAAGATGTAACATTATTCACTAAGAGTATTTAACTGTTTTTCTGGTTTAACTGATAGAGCTCTCTTCCAGACTTGCCACCTAAGTAACATCACAGCCACTTAATTCCCTGTATGTCGCTCTCAGCATTCATTTTTTTTAAGTGAGTGACCTCATTAGCAAAGTATATTTGTAGCCAGACTTCTTGGGCAAGTAGGCTCATTTGACCATGTTTTGACCGTTTTCTTTCACCCCTAAAATTTGTGAATGTGTGTTTTCAGTCAAGCATGACAGAGACTGAGAAGTTGTGAAGATAGTTAATTTTCTTCAAGTTTGTGAAAACACGCATGTAGGAAAAAAGAAATTTGAAAATGTGCCAGACAGAAAAAAAAATGCAGCATGAGCTCACCCTACTGGATACTGCAGATCTATACCAGACACATAAGTTATTAATGCTCTAACCATATAAAAATGGTGAGTGAAACTTGTATTTTTTGGGACTCCCAAGTTACAAGACATTAGGAAATGAGGTTTCACTAACTGTCGTGTTCCAGCTGTGTGGCAATCTAAGACTGTTAAAATCACACACTAAAAGTAGGTTGGAGTTAAGTTTGTATTTAATGCTTCCGTTTTACTGGAATTTAAAGGTAATCACAGAATCATCCAGATGAAATAAGATCTCTACTCTACATGCCCACTGTTAAACCATGTCCCTCAGCACCTCATCTACATGACTTTTAAACACAGCCTGGGCTGGTGGTTCAATCACTTCCCTGGGCAGTCTGTTTCAGTTCTTGACAACAATTTTGGTGAAAATCTTCTTCCTAATATCCAACCTAAACCACCTCTTGTGCAACTTGAGGCCATTTCCTCTGATCTTAGCACTTGTTACTTGGGAGAAGAGACCGGCACCCACCTCACTAAGACCTCCTTTCATGTAGTTGTAGAGAGCAATACGATCTCCCCTCAACCTCCTTTTCTTCAGAATAAATAGACCCAGATCCCTCAGCCACTTCTCATAAGACTTGTGCTCTAGACCCTTCACTAACTTAGTTGCCCTTCTTCAGAATTGCTTCAGCACATTAATGTTCTTCTTGAAGTGAGGGACCCAACACTGAACACAGTATTTGAGGTGTGGCTTCATCAGTGGGCATTCTTCTTACTATATAGGAACTCCCATGATAGGGAGTTTCCATGATAGAAAAACCTAATTAACTTAACAAGAGACCTTTGAGAGAACTTTGTTGGAATATTTCCCTTGGTTAAATCACAGCAGGGAACTTCCAAGCAATTAGTGAAATTAATGTAATTACGAAGTACACTTATGCAGTCCAACACAAAGCAAAAATCTCACTGGTAAAATGCAAGGAACAAACAAGAATAGAAGCAATATTTACTGACTGTACTGATTTTTTATTTATTTATTTAGCTATAATGAAAGTGTATGAAGATTTTTTCCTTTACAAAGAGGGAATCTATAAACACTCCCAGAAAGCAGGATCTAAATGGAAAACACATTCAGTCAAACTCCTGGGGTGAGTAAAGTATATTCTTTTACACTTTTCCTCTGTCAGTCATATATACAGTAAAATGTCAGTAACCAGTTTGGAACCCAAAGGTTTCCCTCTCACAGGTGGAGAAATGTTATCTCCCAATATTTGTTTTCAAGTTACTAAATACTATTTGGTCATTTTAACAAATGCCTCTCAATTAGTCTTTGTTCATATTTCAAGGATTAGTACTTATAGCAGCAAGTAAAAGAGAAATAAGAATTCAAGCTAAATTTTTTCATTTATATCATGTATTTCTTTATAATGTAGAAAATACACACTCAGATGCCTACCTTACCAACCAAGAAAAAATATTTAGAGATTTGTTTTCTCTGAGGAATCTAAACTTAATTTAAGTTTAAAGCAGAAGCTGTGCTTGGATGCCATGGCATGTTTTATAGGTGCAACTAAGGGATATGATGCAGAATGAAGCTCTCCAATCAGTAAGGCTGAAATAATGAAAACTCCTGAAGCATAACTTTTAAGGTGGGACAAAAGAAAAAAAAAAAAAGAAATTGCAATGATCAAATGTAATAGTTATGCTGAGAAATCTATTTTAGAAAACTGAATAATCCATTTTAGAAAATATGTCCCCCTTTCCTAAAAGTACTGCTGCAGAAATACAATCCACATTGCAGTTTTTTGAAAGAATTGCTTCCTCTTTAGAAGGTATATTAGTATGAATGAGGCAAAAAATCCCCAGAAACGCTCTTGATGGAGCTGGCGTTCATTCCCAGAGGCAAGATATCAAATCAAACTGGCATGTGGCTACAAACACTGCATCATTGAACAATATGTATGGAGTGGTGTTCACAAAACAACAGCTGTTTCCATTGCAGCTCAGTGCTTTTTCAGACTGAGAGAAGAACGTTAGCCTGCGAGAAATGAGAACTGGTGAATCTCAAATGATCTTTGGAATAAGCCTGGACAAACAGGGCCAAGTTTTAGGCAAGGTTTGGTAAACAGGCTTAGGATGTCATGCCACATCTGATGCCAGCAAAGGTCAGAATCTGTAGAGATGACAGTTTCACCTTTCCTGCTGAGTCCTACTCCTGATTGACACACTAACCCCAAGACTGATGTTGATGGGTAAATAGTAAATCAACCTTAGTACCTGCTCTTTAGACTATAGATCTTAAAAAAAAAAGTCAACATCACTTGTCCCACCGCATTCTCTTAATATACTTAGTTATTTAACTGTTATGCAGAATCTATAAGTTGAATACAAAATGTAATAATCTGTAGAACTGTAGACTAACTGAAGATGGATTTTGTTTGGTCCAACTGCATTTTAAATTGGCAATGCTGTCTTAAACCAAGTTCCTAGATCATTGAATACTTTAGAAGGGATCTCTGAAGGCCATCTACTTTAATCCCTCAGCTTGAAGAAGAGTCACCTTTACAGCTAAGGTTCATGGGGCTTCTCCTGTTGCATTTTGGATATCTCTGAGGATGGATATGCCATAACATCCCACATCACTAGTGCCTAACCACTCTTGTTTTAACATACTTTTTTTCCTTTTTGCCCTATTGTAATTTCCCTTGCTGAAAATGGTGATTTATCTTCTAACTGTTGCTTGTGCATGTATCAGGAAAGCCTGCTTTATCTTCTTTCTACCTGCCCTTTGTAAAGCAGAGGATAACAAACAGAACTCCCTTGAGCTATAGACCCTGAAGGGTGGATAAAACCAGCTCCCTCAGCCTTTCCTTGTACTTCACGTGCTGCAGATCCCAAATATTTAATTGGACTTCTGGTCTTGATCCAACCTGTTAATTTCTTTAGGGAAGCCCAAAACTGGGCACAGTGATCTGTATGAAGAATGACAGGTCCTGAATAAAATGAATTAGTCACTTTTCTTGATCCACTGGCTGCACTTGTGTAAATGAATTTAAAGTATTTTAGTTTAGAATTTCCATAGGCATGGATTACAGAGTAAGCAGCTCTTCTTAAAATAAAAAGTATATGTCAAGTACCTCTGTATCTGACTATGCTGGAACAAAAACTAGGAAGTAAAATTAATGGATATGTTGTAGTCAAGAACAAAAATTTATCCTTTCTCATTTGGCTTCTAAGTTGTCTTCCATTCAGAAATACTTTTATCAGTGTATGAAAGTAGAAGCTGACTTTTTTGGGGGTTTTTTTTAGAAAATAACAAATGTTGGAAAAAAAAAATAATTGCAAACATATAAGTCTGCAGGAACTGATCATCATACTGCTCAAATAAGTGTGAGAGATAATGTGTAGTACTTAATGAGGGAATACATTATTATAAATTCAAGGTCATTTTCCTCTGTCTTTAGAATAATATAAATATTGGACATTCACACTGCAGCTGATGTAGTTGTTTTAGTAAAATGGTCATGAGGAAAGAAGTAAATCTGAATCTTACATGAAATGAGATAGCCTGTTATTTATATATAATTTAAAATTATTCTTATAACAGATTCTATTTGAAATTTATTTGGCAAAGAAATGGCAAATATGATTGATCCCTGAACTTTAATGTGGTAAATCAAAGAAAAACTATCATGAGACTTTTACCTTTCTAAAAAACAACAATTATATTCAATGGTCATTTTGACCAAGACTGTTTTTATGATCCCTGCATTTAATGAGAAGTAGCTGCAATTTGTGCTGGCAACTGTAATCCAGACTTCACCACTCTGATAGCCACCAATTTGTCTGGCTTTTTTTTCCCTTTGGCTGGGAGTGCTGGTATTCCACGTAGAGTAGGGTTCACTGTTAACCAAGGACAGCTGATGCCACTGCAGCTGTTCAAATATTTTAACAAAAATTACACAAAAATCCTAATTTCTGCATTTTCAATATAGGATCAAAAGGATGTAGGATCTCAAAGATGTCAGAGAAACATCAAGTGAGTTTACAGGTCATCCCCCATACTATGCAGTAAAACAGATTAGGTTATCAGCAATTTAATTTAAAATGAGAAATGTTGGGAACATTTTCAGTCCCAAGTTTCCAGCTATTTTTGTAAAGGTGTTGGATGAGATCTTTAAAAAAATGTTCCTAGGGATTTTCAGATAAATTGAAGAACTGTACCCCATTAATTTCAATACTCCTACACAGTTCAGTTCATCTGACAAACTGCAGAGGGGAGATTCTGCCAATAAAAACTGTTTCTTGCAATGATAAACGTGAATTAAGTTTCTCTAGTCCCTAATGGCTATTTCACTTGTGGCTAGCTGTATGCTTATCTTGATTTTTGTTATTATCAGAGGTTGCTATTTAAAAATGAAGATTATATGCTTTGTTCTGATACTGGTATTAGGACAACAAACAACTAACTTGTTTGAAGCTACAAAATGTGAACATATGCATCAAAGGTCTCACTAGTACCATGTCTTGTAACAGGTGGGGAGCATTACCAGACAAAAATGGATATAAACAAAAGTTCTGGGTAAGTAAATATTTAATGTTGTGTTTTGAGGCAGAAGAAAAAAAAAAAAAATCTCTACAACACAGAACATCTAAAACCGTTTACTTTTACTGACTCTCACTGAGTCTCTATTTTTCCTTCACTTTAAAGTCTCCTGAACAATTCTGTTCTCTTTGTGGCAACTTGTATCATGCTAACCCTTGAACTATAGTGTCACCTGCCTTACTTTCAAAGACTGTTTCATTCAATCTCTCATCTGTGTTTATTCCTACACTGTTTCTTCTGTCTCAAGTCTTATTAAAATTCTCAAATGTTATTCAGATTTCCCATGAAGACTCAGTTCTTTTTGATACCTACAAATGAAAGTCAATAAAAGTAATCAATTTTATTTGTAAAAACAATTAGAAAAGACAAGGTATCTATTTAAACAGTTGGCAAATGTTATCCAGCTATCAGGGGAAAAAAAAAACCTAAACCCATTAAAAAAAACCCAAAACATTGGCTTTCAGACATTTAGATTGTCAGATTTTATCACTTTGATTATGATTACTGTCTCAACTCATTATTCCTGTCTTCGGCAGAAGGTAATTTGAAATTTACACAGCTGATGGCAGGGCTTATGGTAGGTAATTTCACAGACATCCAGGGCAAAACTTCTACTGACTTCATAAGAAAATACATTGCTCAGTATTTCAATAGCTGCCTGAAAGAAAACTCATTTATTAAAAGTCAGCTTTTTCTTACCTTCGTTGTCTTTTCAACAGATTAATTACAATTGAAATTTTCACCATTGTTTCATTGATCACTTTCTTCAGCCAATGGTTGGATTATCTAATGCTTTCTACTTCAATTTATCAAACTGCCTTGTATAAATATTCCATTTGTATTAATAGCATTCCAACTTATTATGGTTTTGGAACTGAAATCTTGATCAAAACATAAAGGAACTAATTATTAGAAATCAGAAAATTATGCATTCAGATTCTAAGTGCACCAAATCTGAGAAACTGTGTTTCTTATAAAAAAAGAAACTAATACAATGTTTAATTTCCTAAACTAAACTAAATTAATTTTACATTTTCCACCTTGCATTTTTAAATACTACTTTACAATTAAAATTTATGTGTTTCTCTTTGTTTTTCTTTAGATTGCTGCAAATTCCTGGGGCAAATCTTGGGGAGAAAATGGTTATTTTAGGATTCTACGTGGACAAAATGAGTGTGATATTGAGAAGCTGATTTTAGCTACTTTGGGGTAGCCATACTCTTCTACTTTAATTGTATTGTACTGTACTCTGCTTTATATTTGTATTTTTCATTGTTGTGTATTGAGTCTTTCTGGAGAAATAAAGTTGTCTTCTATGTACATTATTTTTCTTTCTGTCATGGCTCATCATGTCTTCCTGAATTGAACACACTGCAGCCATCACAATGCTCTCAGATCTCACTCCTTTATACCAACAGCAAATTGTATCCAGGACTACTGAAAACCTTGGTGTCTGACAGAGCAGGAAGTTGACTCTTCTATTATTTGTATCTCACCACTATTATGTTATACTGCTAATGCTTGATTCAACAGTACCTGAAAGACATGGAGTTACACTGTTAGTATTAATCTCTTTGGACTTCACTACACGGACAATGAACTGCTGGATTGTGTTCAAAGAAGGGCAGTGAAGCTGGTAGGGTCTAGAGAACTTACAAGAAGAGTCTGAGAGAACTGTGGTTGTTTAGCCTGAAGAAAATCAGCCTCTGGGGAGACCTTATCACTCTTGACAACTGCCAGAAAGGAGGTTGTAGTGAGGTAGGGGTTGGTCGGTTATCACAAGTAACAAGTGATAGGACAAGAGGAAATGTCTTCAGGTTGCACCAGGGAAGGTTTAGATTGGACGTTGCTTTGTCAAAAGGGTTGTCAGAAACTGGATCAGACTGCCCAGGGAAGTGGTGGAGTCACCATTCCTGGGGGGTATTTAAAAGACATGTAGATGTGGCACATTCTGCTTTCACAGCCACAAATAAAAATGTACCGTTTTAATAATGTAATTAAATGAACATAAATAAATAATAATAAAATATTTTATCCTCCATCAAGTCTAGACTCCACTAACTCCTGAACTGTTTGCTTTCCACACACTCTTCAACATCGGAACAGACATGTGCCATCATTCCCAACAGCCTGTTTCCAATGGATAAAGAAGGAAAAGATATTCTGCTGTTTGTTTCCACTGACACATTTGTAGTCCAGTTCTGGACAGTTCTGGGAGTTAGCCAGCAGGATGAGTAGTGCAGACAAGGCACCCAGACCCCCTTTCACTCCTAATGCTCCCATAGCTGCTTCTGTCTGAAGGTAGCCTACTGGCATGCATCATCTCCTTTCAGCATTGCTTCCAATCTTGATAGGCTTGAGGACTATTTTGCTAATCTGTTAATTAAAATTATCTTACAGTCATTGAAATAAGAAGAAATTAACTACTTTCTACCATTTTTTGTTTCAACTAATCCAAAGCCCACATGCCAACAGTAATAATCAATAACATTATCTGTGAAATAATCTAGAATATCAAATAGGTGGAGGAAAAAACTGTCATAAAATTTTATGATTCTCCATCACTGGAAACTTTCAAGGTTAGATTGGATGGGTCCCTGAACAAGCTGATCTAGTTGAAGATGTCCCTGCTAACTGCAGGGGGCTTGGACTAGATGACCTTTAAAGCTCCCTTCCAAACCAAACCATTATATGATTCTGTGATTTTTTTTTCAGCCTCTCCATCACTAATGCTCAGCCATGCCTGCTAGCTTGCACTAAAAGTGTCACCTAGCCTGGAGCTTTTTCCTGTATGAATAGAAAGGGACAATATGTGACTCAGACTAGTTCAACAGAGAGCTCATCAGCTTTAAATCACTAACATTACTAATGGTCTGTGGGAACTGCAGAAAAGGGTGGTACCAGGCAATGCAGGAATGCCTTTGTATTTGTGACATGGTGTAAATTTCCTTTTCCATAAAACCAAGAAATAACATTTTTTATTGGAAGAAAAAAATAAAACCAAATAAATCTCCATCTAGGTTACACATGAATAATATTTTTTTGTTAACAACATGCTATATGAAGTTTTGATTAGTTGTCAGTCGAACTGTAAACTTTAAAACTGAGTGTGGAAATAGCTAGAATACTATGTCATGGGACCTGCTACCTGACAATATTAATAACTAATGGAAAAATTCCAATCTAAATTCATATATATTTAGAAATATTTTCAGACAGAACTCTGAACAGAAATACCTATGAAGTTTTGGAGAGTTGGAAGCTTCCTAGTATTAACTGACTATGCTCATTTTGCAATTTATATTGATCATCCTTCAGGGTTTTCCCATAATCAGATTCTAACTAGTGCTGACAGTATCTAATAGATGAGCACTGTCAATGCCCTTTGAGATGGCTTTAAGTGGAAATTAATTTTAAAATTAAACCATCTAACGAGCCAATAAATGAACCCATCTATTTTCACACTACTGTTACCCTTTTATGTCTATCCTATTCTTATAGAAACATTACCCATCTGCTAAATGATAGCAAATCAGACCCTGAGGATTGGCTTTCTACTGCATGGAGAGCACTGTCAAACCTGGTAATAGTCTATGAGCGAACCATTTTGTTCACAGGGAGGTGCCAATAAAAGCATTGAGTTTCTGAAGCCAATTGCTCTGCTGAGGGGCCTGAGTTGTGAGCAGACACATGGGGAGCTGCCTCTACACCTGGCTCCAGTCAGAGATTTGTGGGACCCTCTTACTTTAAAAATCACTGCACTAAACTTGGCAAGACCAGTCTCCCCCAGCTCTGGAGTTTGCACATCATCATTAGGAAGTCTGAAAAATTAATGACACATGCCAAAACAGGGATTTTAATTTCATGTTACTATCCCAGAATCATGTCTGATGAAAATGCTTTTACACAGCCATATGATAGCACTAAAGCACAGTATGTGATAAAATTGAGAGAAGAGAAGCATTTGAACTCCTCACCTAATAAGTACAATTGCTTGAGAACAAAAAGTTAAAGGCAGCCAGACTGAAAAATTATGTTGAAGCAGAGGGAAAGATTTTACCAGTGTGATATTTAAAACCTTCAAATTATGGGAGAAGTAGGGTATATGAACATCCTTTTGAATGCCATCTTTAGAGAGCTAAGAAGAGTCTGTACAGCACTTTGTTGTTGATAACCTGCCTTTATGTGTGGGATGTAATATGTGGCATGGATTTTACCTGCCTTAAGCAGTTGTTTTCTTATCTACCAAGCATCCTACTCCTCTTTCTGTCCGCATTTGTAAAAGCTGTATTTTTAAAAGCTGCACAAAGTGGAGATGTGTAGTGACTCATCTCAGTTCATCCTGTATTTTTCCCCTTCACTGATGTACGTTCTTGTTTGCCTGAATGTATCATATTTTAGATGACCTCTCAACATCTGAGAGGGAGCAGCTTCTCTTACCAGGACTCCACACAAGCCATCTTGGCAGGACTGAAGTCTGCAAAGCAAAGCCCTCAGGAAAACAGCTCCTCTCAGACTGTCAGACAGACAGGGTGCAACAAAGACTTTGAAGATAAGAGGCACCAGTGGTAATAGAAGATTTTGGCAGGACCAACAACTGTGTGCATTTAAGAGGAATTTTGAGGAGTTTGGAGAGGAATCTAAAAAGACAAAAATTAGGCTTTTCCCTCTACACCAAATTGTATGATGCTATAATATGCAGCAGAATGAATATAATGTAGTTATAGCAGCTCCATTTTTCTTCTATTCTCAGTATTGTGAGCAGTGTGGAAAAAAATGTACCGAACACTAGTATTGCTTTTCCATATGGCATACTAAAAAAAAGAAATCCACAATTACCGTATAAATTGTGTTTAAAATTTCAGATCTTAAAGATAAAACTTAAGGCAATTATAGAAATACTGCTTTTCAAAAGATGCCTGATTTAAACAGAAATTACCAATTGTTCTGAGAAATGGTGTGTAAGTCAGGAGGAGTGATCCCCCTTGCACTGTAATAAACATAACTGCTTCCCAGGTTGTAGAGTTTGATTCTGCAAGTCACTACTGGTATGTGTCCTTAAACTGGTTCCTGCTTATGTTCCATGAGATTGTATTTCCTTTTGTCTTCTGTGTGCATCCTTCTATTCACCCCTCTGTCATACATAGTAAAATAGCAGGTAGGGAAAGAGAAACATGCAGAAGCAGCAGGAACAATTTCATGAATGAAGATAAAGATGGACTTTGTTCAATAAATTATTACAGTGTGTTTCTGATTGTGAATAGCTAAGTTTTCCCATTTGTAAGTATTAAATAATCACATTGCTATAAAAGAGAATTGTCAGGAGGAAGCAGGAAGGAGGCAGAGCTCTTCTGGAAATCTGCAAAAGTTAGGGTGTACTGAGCATAATTAAAAGCAATAGGACAGAAGTAATAGAAGTAAAAGACAGGGGCTTTGGCACACACTGGCCTTCCTTTTTAAAGTGTCTGTGGTCGGCAGAGTCTGGAGCCTGCAGTGAGAGGGATGGGAGAAACTGTAACAGAGACATAAGGAGTCCTCAGCCAGGCTGACACCTAGTCTGCTCAGCACTCTCTGTGGACCTGATTTCCCAGACAAGTGAGTGAGGTATAGAAGGGAATGGATTATGATTTTACACCTTGTGGAAAAGGACAGCACATTGTATTTCACACACTGTCTGATGTGTAATCTAGCTAGAAAATGACAGCTGCTTACATAGTACTATGCTAATTTGAAAAGAGACCAGACTAGTGTCAATCACATCAGGCAATTTCCTTCTTTCTCCAAATACACAATGTATATACAAATAGATAGAGGCAGATCAAACCTAATTGAAGGCTTATCCAGTTTAGTTTCATACACCACCCATACAATCTTTTTAAACATTCTTCCAAAGCTACAAATCTCTCTACAGAGTAAAAGACCTGATGAATATTGTTTTTTTCTGTAGGATGAAGTCCACTGTCCTATTTATAACACAGACAAAAGGCAACAGCTAGTTTGTGTTTACCCTCTGCTTAATTTTTGTACAATTAGTTGACAGCTGTGTATCAAGATGCATGAAAAATCTTGTCTCATCTACAACATCTCTGTCATCTAGAAAATGGAAAAGTTAGACTTAAAAACAAATAGTATATTTTGGTTTTGGTCAGCATAAGGCATTTAATGAGAGTGTCCCACTGACTAATTCCTGAGGTATGACAATTTCTTCTGAAGTTCTAATGTTTCTTTATATTAACTTAAAATGCTGTAGTAAAAAAATAAATAAATCTATGTTTAGAAATTATTTTAAAAATAAACTTAATATATAAAAAGTCAGCACTTTCAAAATCAGAATACAAAAGGTGATAAATGTCCAAATTTCACCTGTTTTGGAGGAATATAACTGAGGTCATTTTGATCTGAAGGTACAAACCACTACGTATGCGAGACTGCTTTCAAAATCTCAAATTAATCAAAACATTGTCTCCTTCTTCAAAACAACCAATTAAGCACTAGACCACTATGAATAATTGATATATATTGAACACGGTGGTCAGAATATAGATCAGAATCTTTTATCAAAACTTATTTGTAGTGCTACATTGAAAGCAGACCCTTTCTTGTGATGAAGTGTTTCAGTCAATACTTGAATAAACGATAAGCATAGAAGTCTTGAATACTGATGATCAGTGTATTGATTAAAATTGTTTTGCAAGACTCATTTCCTGATGAGATAATTTTACCTTAATATGTCACAAATCTGTTTCCTTGATGGAAACTTTATAGACTTTAGATCATCTGAAGTGCATCTACATCAATCAATGCATGCAATATGAGCAACAAACAGGGGGAGCTTGAAGCCATTATGAAACAGGAATACTATGACATAGTGGCTATCACAGAAATGTGGTGAGATGCTCACATGACTGGAGTGCCACAATCAATGGCTACAAGCTCTTCAGGAAGGATAGACAGGGAAGAAGAGATGGTTCAGTGGCTCTGTATATTAGTGAATGCTATGAGAGCTTGGAAATCAAGTATAGTGATGATGGGGTTGAGAGTGTTTGGATTAGGTTAAGGACCAATAAAGCTAATATCACTATTGGAGTCTGCTATAGACCTCCCAGTCAAAGCAGTAAGGTGGATGAAGCTTTCTATATGCAGTTAGGAGAAATGTCACTGTCATTTGCCATTGTTCTTGTGGTGGGGGGTTTAATCTCCCAGGTATCTGCTGGGAATACAATAAAGAGGGAACAATCCAAGAGGTTTCTGGAATGTGTGGAGAATAACTTCCTCACACAGCTGGTAAGTGAGCTGACCAGGGAAGGTGGCCTCCTGGACCTGCTTCTTGAGAACAAGGAGGAACTGTGGGGGAAGTAAAGGTTGGAGGCCACCTAGGGCACAGTGACCATGAAATCACTGAGTTCTCAGTCTTTGGAGAAACAAGGAGAGGGGTTAGTAAAACTGCCACTTTAGACTTCCAGAGGGCAAACTCTAACCTTCAGGAGACTGATTGACAAAATCCCTTGGGAGGCTGCCCTGAAGGATATAGGAGCCCAGGACAGCTGGACATATTTCAAGAAGTCTTAAAGGCACAGGAACAGGCTGTCCCTGTGTGCTGAAAAACAAGTAAGTAGTGAAGGAGACCAGCCTGGATAAATAGGGATCTTTGGCTGGACCTCAAGAACAAAAAGGAGTCTTTGGAAGAGCAGGCAGGTCTCTCATTAATATTATAAAGGTGTAGTGAAGCTATGCAGGGAGACAATTAGGAGAGCCAAAGCACAGAGAGCACTCAACCTAGCTACATCTGTTGAGGATAATAAAAAATGTTTCTGTAAATTCATTAACAACAAAAAGAGGATTAGGGAGAATCTTAATTCTTTTTTTGGATGCAGAGGGGAACACAGTAACAAAGGATGAGGAAAAGGCTGAGGTGCTCAATGCTTACTTTGTCTCAGTCTTTAGCTGTGGAACCAGCTGTTCCCTGGACACCCAGCCTCAGGAGCCAGGAGACAAGGAGGGGAAACAGAGAGAGGTCATTGCAGTTAAAGAGGAAATGGTCAGGGACCTGCTACACACTTGGATGCACACAAGTCTATGGAAACGGATGGGTTACACCCAAGAGTGCTGAAAGTGTTGGCAGATCAGCTCACCAAGACACTTTCCATTATTTACCTGAAGTCCTGGCTAACTGGAGAGGTCTCCATGGACTGAAGAATAGCAAATATAATACCTGTCTACAAGAAAGACAGAAAGGATAACTGGGAAACTATAGACCTGTCAGTCGGACCTTGGCACCAGGGAAGGTCATGGAGCATTGAGGACCATTTCAAGTCATACAGAGGACAACCAGGAGATCAGGCCCAGTCAGCATGGGTTTATGAAAGGCAGGTCCTGCCTGACGAACCTGATCTCCTTCTATAACAAGATGACCTGACTAATGGATGAGGGAGAGGCTATGGATATTGTCTACCTAGACTTTCAAAAAGCATTTGACACTGTTTCCCATAGAATTCTTATCAAAAAACTGTCTGCTCATGGCCTGCATGAGATTGATCTTTGGACTGGATAAGCATGCAATCTGCTGGATCAAGCTGAATGGATGAGCCTAGAGAGTGGTGCTCAATGGAGTTCAATCCAGCTGGCAGCAGGTTACAAGTTGTACTCCCCAGGGCTCAGTGTCGGGACCTTTTCTGTTTAACATCTTTATTGATGACCTTGATAAGGACAAAGAGTGTGTCACTATTAAGTTTGCAGATGACACTAAGTTAGTTGGGAGTGTTGATCTGCATGAGGATAGGGAGGCTCTACAGAGAGACTTGGGTAGGCTGGATTGATGGGCCAAGATTAACAGTATGAGTTTCAATAAGGCCAAGTGCTGGGTCCTGCACTTAGGCCACAACCCCATGCAAAGATGCAGGCTTGGGGAAGTGTGGATGGAAAGCTGTCTGGTAGAAAAGGACCTGAGGGTTTCTAATTGACAAGTGGCTGAATATGAGTCAGCAGTGTGCCCAGGTGTAACAAATAATTTCCCAGAATTTAACTAGAAGTGAAAAAAAAAAGAGTGCAAACCAGTGGGCTTCCAAATAGAGTATTTCAAACCAGAACAGTGGTAAAGCATCTTCTAGCTCTCCTTTGCATCAGAGAAATGAGGTCTTCTGGACACACAGACAAGTTGGGGTGAAGTTCATACTTCTTATCTTTTTTAAAAAGAGCTATCAAATGGCATTGACTTGAAATTTGTGTAAGTAGGCTCAATATTCCATTGTGATATATACTGCAGATGGTATATACTGAACAATCCAGACACAGATAATATTGAAGCTCCACATCCATCTCACTGATGACAAAAAATGCAATGCATAACTTTTTAAAATCCCTGTAGTTGATATAACCTCAAGTTTTGCATGACATAATTTAACATAACAGAGTGGTTTTAAACTCAGTTGGCAGGGACAGAACCACTTAGTAAGAAAAGCACAAACTCATTATTTACAGATCCTGTGTCTCAGGTTGAAAAGCAGATGGTTCACTGCCAAGTCTCCACCATTAAATTGCAATTGCAGTGGGTCAGATTAAATAAACATGCAAACAAAGAGCAAAGCCAAGCTAAACCCCATTTTTATACAGAATGAATTGTGCATTGAAAACTCATGCTGAACACCTTTATGCTGAAAAATAAGGACATAAAGCTGTGTAAATTAACAGAAAATATTGTGTATTTTCTTCATTTTGTAATATGGGAAAAAAAAAAAGTCTGTAGATTTTTCATGTCTCGTTCCTCTCAGAATTGCTCAGTGAACATGCTGCCTTGCACAAAATTACCTTAAAGGTGACCTTACAAGAACACTAAATCAAAAGCTAAAATCCAACTGACATAATTTGGAAGATTTTTTTGAAGACAAAGAATAGCATTCACTTTTTTTCTATCTCCAAAACAAGATAACCTTGGCAATTACTGTCTACAGAAAGCACTTCTGAAATTGAGAGCAGCTGAAATCAATGAAGTACCAAGATATGAAATGTGGAAAGATGTGCCTTTCTCCACACACAGTGTTATTTGCATCATACCTTTCTTCAGTTTCTTCAAATCACAAATTGTAATACAGTAAGTGGATAGAACCACTGACACTCTGTCTCTTCATCTCTGAGACAGCTTTGAAAATAAATCCTATTTAAAAAGAAAAGGAAATGGAAAGGGGATTCAGAGGCAGGTTTACAAGTCCTTCCAGCTGCAAACTGAACAGTCATAGTTGATTTACTAACCTTTTTTAAATGGATTTGGGGAATTAAATGAAAGCAAGAAAATATTCTCTTTCATTTCTTAATTTATATTTCTTATTGTTCTGTATTTTTGTTGACAGACTTCAAAGGAAGCAATGAGTTTTAAAATTTATACCTCTACCAAAATGTATGTGGAGCAATGATTGTGTTCATGCTCATCTATGGCTGTGGGATGAAAAGTGGTGATACTTGTACTGTCAAACACGAGTTTTCTGAGAATATTACTAAGCACTATGAGCTTATTCTGACACTAATTCTCACTGCATGACGTAAGAAATTACAGGAATAAAGATTTCCTGGAGGTTATGGTTCAAAAAAAAAAGCAGTCAGATTTTATCAGGTACAGAATGACTTCACAGCCTTATCAGAGGACTTGTTTTATTATTTATTTTCCTGCTTTTACCCACTGATGACAGATAATCCTCAGAGTGAAGTGGTGGGTGGGTAGAACAGACTATGCATTCAAAGAGACACAAAGAGAAGTGTTGCTGTCACATTGGCCTCATCATTTTTACCTCTGGAGCATCTGATGCCTGATTTATTTTCTAGGTGGAGCTAAGTGAAATGGGATTTTAGTAAACATCACACCAGAATCAATGTCACTATCAGCTCTCACAGTCACAGCAATCATCTGCAGGAGGGTTGGACTAGATGATCTTCTAGGTCCCTTCCAACCCCTAACATTCTATGATTCTATGATCTCATAAGCAACTGCCAACAGTTTTGTGTTGGCTGTGAACCTGTCAGTCTTGTATTCAAATTAAAGCAATTAGCTGTTTGTATGAAGTTTGCAAGCTGTCATATAATGATTCATATACTTAATGTTAAAACCTGCCTTGTAAAAGCAATTTTGATGGCAGATTCTCAGCTACCATACCACTCTTCCTATAAAGCTCATGCAGTTTTTGTATCATGCCACAAACATGATGACATCAGGTACCATAATACTGAATTATGCAAAAATCCCCTAGATTATAAAAAGAGATAGTACAGCCTTAGGTTGTACTCCTATATTCCTTAATCAGATGAGATTCTCATTACCTCAGCTGCAGGGCTCAGACACCGAGTCAGGTCATAATGCTTTTTTGTTGTATTAGCAATCATGTGAAATATCTGAATCTCTATCCAATTGCTTCCATTTCATTGATTTCTATAGCTTTTCTTTAACAGTAAGACTGTAGGTAGGTATTTCTTAATGTGTGTTTTATGATATTACTTTTGTGGTCATTGAAGTGCAGAGCTGAAAGAAATAAGAGGGAGTGTAAACATGCTCATCCATTTTAGTAGCAAAATCACAGTTCAGAGTGTCTTCCCTGAGTGGCTGCTTAAGCTTGTGGATGCTTCATCTTTTGTCAATGTCCCACAGATGTTTCACTCTGGGCTGCTAGACACTTCCTGCACCTGGGTCAAAACAACCCCATTCGATGCTATAAGCTTATGGAAGAGTGGCTGGAAAGTCACCTGGAAGAAAAGGACCTGAGGGTGTTGATTGGCAACCATCTGAGTATGAGCCAGCAGTGAGCACCACCCCAAAAAAAAAGACAAGCACATACCACACAAACAAGAGTCCCTCATGGCTAACCTCCTATAAGAGCAAGTCAACTAGATCATTAATTTTCTAACAGTAATATCTGAAAAGTCAAAATGCCCATGGGGAGCAGAAGCAGGAGCAACCCACACAAAAGCATAGTAATTATCTTCAAATATAAAGAAAGCAAGAGGTTAAAATTTATCAGAAGCAAGCAAACAATCTGCAAATCTATTACAAAACTAATTTTTTTAATTTGAGACAAGAGCTTTATTGCATCCATTCCTGCCTGCATGACTCTCGCATGGGGCATCAGTCATTAGTGTAGTCATTATTAAGCTTGTTAAATGCCAAAAGAGATAAGAAACAACTAAACAACTGTAAAAAAAACCCCAAACCCTGTGTGTGAAAGCTGGTGTTAGATGCCAGCTTTCTTATATGTACAAACTAATAACCATCTGCAGAAGGTCCAGTGAGGATTATAATAGACAGCAATTAAGATATTAGAAATTTTTATTATTTAATCTTATTCATGGGCATTTTTCTGTTCTAATTCCAGCATTGTCCTTTGGCCTAAACTGTTTTCATCACTCTCTTTCTCCCCAGTCTTCTGTTTTCTAAATAAAGGGCTCTGATAGGGGAGAGAGGAAAAAAAAAAGTGGGAGATGGTTAAGTATTTTAGGAACTAACCAATATGGTACAATAAATACATTTTATTGCTGCCTTCTTGCTCTCATATGCCTTCTGTCCCAGGCATGGTGCTTCTCCTGGTGTTCCTCACTGGACCCCAGGGCATCCCTGGCTCCTGCACTGACTCCGGCCTCCCTAGGCCCTGTTGGCACTCAGGCTGGGAGATCTATACCTGAAGCCACCACATCTTCCTCTTTCAAATTCCTTACTTCCTTTCCCTGCCTTCTTCATACCCCCTGGGTCTATCTGTACAGAAGTCTATCCTTCAGAGTAGAATAGTATAGTCTATATATATGCACACACATATATACATGCACACACATATATATGTATATATTCATAGATATGTATATTAATGATGTAAGGGTTTTAAGTCAGGGGCAGTGGGAACAGCTGTTCCTTTGCAGAAGAATATAAAGCTGTGACTGTCCCTCTGCTGTGCTCATCAGTTGATGCTATTGGTCCCCCATAAGAGAAAAACTGGGATATGAGGCCACCTATTTGTGCACAAAATACAAGTGAGAAAACCAGAGGGGAGACTGTGAAAAATTCTAGGTTTTTTTTTTAAACTAGGATAGGAATGAGCACAAAGTAAAGTTACCTTCCTTGCTTCAATGTGGTTTCCATGTGGGAAACCATGGGGAATAAGAATATTTGTGCTTAATCTTCTGCAGAGAAATCCACAGTTCCTTGTGATTTGTCAAAACAGAAATGCAACAGTTACTTTACTGAGCTCCCAGTTTTCACATTTCACTTTCCAAACTCCTCTCATGCACACCACTTGTAAGAGAAAGGTTATGGTGCACACATGTGCAGCTGGTTTCCAACATTAGTCTTCCTTGGGTGACTTTTAAAAAGGTTTTGAAATTGTACTGGCTTGGTTCATTTCTTCTTGATGCCCCCTTTGCTCAAGCAGCATGAGTGTGTGTATAAATAGCAGTTTGTACCCCTTGACAACTTCCTGAATTAGAACAGCACTTGTAGACAGTCACTGCAGAAAGAGCAGCAGGGAAATACTTTGGACCAAAAGGTACAATCATGCCATTTGTTGACAAGTGGGTGCTTATGTTGCAAGAGAAGGTTTTCAGAGGTGTCCCTTTGCTTGCTGTAATCACTATCAGCTTTTCTTCTTTTCTTTAGAAAGATGGTCTGGCTGCTGCTGTCTCCAGCAGCTCTCATCTCTCAAAGGGAGAAAATGCAGACAAGAAAAAGAGTTAGGTGACAACTACTTCTGAGCTGGGATTCAGGTAAGTCTTTAAAATATGAATTCTTCTTTTCCTTCTTTTCCTTCACTGAACCTGACTTTTCATTGTTTCAGGAAGAACACAGCTCTGTAGCTCATGATGCTTTCCTATCTCTAAGTGGCCAGCTCTCCACCAACAGTACCTGGAAACTTGTCTTTGTTTTTACAAGGAAAAGGAATATGCAATACTGCAACCAATCAGTCTGAAATTCCTCTTCTCTAGTAAGTATATCGAATTGATAAAACCTGTATATGATATTTGCCTAGAAAGAATTAAGAATTTCCGTATTTTGCATCTATCTGTGTCATCTGCTCTAGCACTTGCTGTGCATGTCAAATAAATATTATACTTAATATACTGTGGATTTGGACTCAAGACAAATGTTAAAATGTGCTATTAATTATGAGCAACTATAGTAAATTATCAACTAATAGGTTAACTGCCAGATTTGAAAATTAATCTCTCATTGTTACCTTTCATTCTTTTCTTCATCAAGTGCAATAGAAGAACTTTGAGGTTCTTTTCCTTTTTCCAAGAAGTTTTTCTGTTTTAAGGGAATAGTATGGGTGAAGGGCAGGTTGTGGACTTCTGTAAGATCTACAGAATTCTGGGTGTTCCAAAATAATGTTGGGATTTAAAAAATGAGATAAACTTTTAATATTTAATCAGTCTAATTCCCTAAAAAGTAGTAAGAAAGGTTGTAATTTGCCTGATAAAATTCCTTGCTTCTTGTGGCTCTGTTTTACTCAACTAAAGTACACCTTGTTTTCCTTGCATGTGTGTTGATTTTAATACAGTAAGACATTTCAATCAGGGATGCATTGTGTTTTAATGTTTGTCAATAAAAGAGTGAGGTATAATCTAAATTTTCTTCTCTTCATTGCTTCGACACATGTAGAGACCCGCTGGAAGATGATGTCTGTATTCACATTGTCCCATAAAATTAAGAAAATGGAAATGACAATAGACTACTAGATATAAATTCCCAAGTCAATGTAGAAGATTTCAAGGAGCATCTGATTTTTATATTGTATTATGGAAGAGAAATCCTTCGGGACAAGCTGGGCTTACATAATTACACAACACAAAAATCACTTGAATTGCCTCCTTTTGGTGATCTGTTGTAGCAGTTTGCTACACTACAGCAGCAATTTTGCAACTCTTTTTCTACTCCATGCCCATCTTGGTGATGGTCCCTTTCAGGATACCACTGCTGTACCCTAAAGCATGCTTTGGATCTTACTATAGGATAAATAACTATCTAAATATTAGTTTACTCAGGCCTGCATTCCAGTTTATAATAGTTACCTTGGAGCAATAAATAAATGGATAACATATGACCATGGATTATATATATAAAGATATATTAATACAATGTCCATTAAGACATCTTGTATTTATTTGTAAATTGTTATTCAGAAAACTGATGTTAATTTCTTTTATCGTCATTAATTTATCATATCCCCATGTCTTGCCACAATAAAGTACCACATTCTACTCAGCAAATACATTTCAAGCCTGCACAAGAGGAACTTTAAGCAAAAGTACCATTATCCTTTAATTTTTTTTTGTTATTCAGGATCTTTTGTATTCTATAGACAAATACTGAGCCCATGATTAATACTTCCCATTTCGTAAAGTCCAACCAATCTTATAAATGTGTAACTATGATCACCTTTGTACAGATTTGCTCACATTCACTGTGACTGTGGGATACAAGGATCAGCCTGTAAGATTTGGTTGTACTGTGATGCTAGAATGTTGCCAGTTGGGTCCTGAAAAAGGCACTGAACTATTTACCAGGATGGCACCAGTAAATATGTGGGGTGAAATTCTGCTTCTCTAAGTGTTGGTGATAAGACTTGCATTTACTTAAATAAGGTGGTGGTTCACTTCTTTTACACTACATTTTTAGTTAGGCTCTGTACAGTGAGCTTTTAACATCACTTTCAATTAAGACCTTAAGAGGGCTATGGAGACACTCAAAGCAGCTTTTTCTGCTGACCTCTTTAAAGTTTTATGGAGCTGTGCTTCTTCATCTTTATAAACTCCTCTGAGTCTTTCCTGGGGAAGAAAGGGAAAAAAGCAGAGGTGGGAGGAGAGAGTGCAAGACAGTAGGCTTAGGTTTGTTTATCTGCTTTTTTTTTTTCTTTAAACTTCTTCTCTTAAACTACTTGGGGGGGTGGTGATGAATCATAGTTCTGTAGACAGCTTTTTTGAAAAGGTTGTTTTTTAGAAGATTAACTTCCTGCAGGTTTTGGGTCTCATGTAGGAGAATTTTCTTTCCCCTGGTATCCTTGGAGCATGTACAACATCAGTAATCATACAGCTCTTCTGAAATATTTGAGACTTTTATTATTATCTAAAAACAGTGGTATCTTCAAGTGACCATTTTTTTTCCTTGAATTATTATTTAGATGGTTAATGTTACTCCCTGTTTTTCTCCAAACAGCAGGACAATCTGTGATTTAGTACCTGTCCTCAGGAAGCAGCAGCCACAAAGGAGGCTGCAGTTTTGTACTTGTTCACTTGGTCTTCCATGAATCTGAAAATCCATCCTCCTCCCTTTCCTTTAGATGCAATTTTTCTTGGCTCTCTGGGGCTCTCAGAAGGAATCTGCACACAGCCTTCCTCCTGGTGCAGAAAGAAGATTATTAACAGGATGAAAGTTTGTCTTCTACTAGACTGAAGCATTTTGCTATGTAAGCTTAGGAGAGCTTGTAAACAAGCAAGAAAAAACTTATTTTTAGGCAACTAGAAACCCGTGCAGGAAAAAGCTTAGATTTCATTCCTAGATAGATAAATAACTTATAAGAAATTCAGTGGTCTTTAGGTTAGTACTTGGTCTGTATTTAGCTCAGGTAATAGAACTGTAAGTGTCTCATAAACCCAACTAAAACTAAATTCCAGAAAAATCTCTGCAGCAACTGTAAACATTTCAAACAGAGTGCAAGCAGCACATTAGTTCATTTAATTTTATGAAAGCTGTCTACTATAATGCCCTGCAACAAGTAAATAAAGTGCTGACCTTCTAAACCAGGACTTTCTTCAACATTTCTCACCTTGCATTTTTCGTTGAATACTTTCCACTTGTAAAAATGTCATAGCATAAGGTTTTTCTTCATCTAAATATCTAATCTATACAACTAGGTTATGATGAGCAGGAGTTTCAAGTTTGTTTGGTTTTCTCTTTGTTTTGTTGTGTTTTTTGTTGTTTTTCTTGGTTTGCTTTTAGTTTGGGTTTTGTTTTGTTTGTGTTTCATTTTTTTGTTTTTGTTTTGTCTGTGGGGTTTTTTGCCTTTGTTGTTGTTGGTTTGTTTGTTTGTTTTTTTCCTGGAGGAAGAAGCAGTAGGTTGTATAGGTGTTTTCAAACTGGTTTTGCTGATAAAGTGGCCAATTTTTCCTGCCAGAGTTTAAATAGATACACAGGAGATGGCAGAAGCAGCACACAAAATTTGGATGGTGTGCTTGAAACCCTTTTAAACACTTGGTGGAGCAGATGAGAGTTTTAAGAGAGCATCCTAATTAGTATTCGTTAGGGACAGATGCTGGAGAACTTTGCAAACATGAAATAGAGGAAATCATTATGAAACTTGAGCTAAAGAAATGGAATTGTAACTCTCAGTTGAGAAAAATTCCACATGGAAGCCAAAGTTTTCATTGTACTAAGGACAAAGTTTCATGTTTACATGTAAAAAAACCCCTTATGTCATCTCTCTAAACTTAATTGTAAAAGTCTTTTTTAGAACAATGAGGCTTTGAGCACAACAGCAATGGAAACACAGCTTGTTTCTTTTGAAGAAATCAAGCTGGCATTACAGCTGTGCCTTAGTTAGATATTTTGTCCCCATGCTGCATGCTCCTGAAATTGAGATTCTTGCTAACACTTGAAAACTGCAGAATATCTCTGGGGATATGGTGGTCAAATGGAAATTTACCAGTGTTAATCATTATGAGCATTGTCCCCAGTAGCAGTAGGAATTGTTATTTTACAAACACTGACACAATGCTTCATAGCAGACAGTTTAAGGTAAAGAATTCCATGGATTTTGACAGATAATGGACCAAAATTCATATTTAAACAAAGCAAGCATCTAAGGGTATATAGGAGATGGTAATAAGTTTGTACAAATAAGGAAGGGAGAAGTTCAGGCAAAGTCCATGGTGATATTCTAAGTAGATAAAGGATGGCAGTTAAGGATAATAAGGCCACATTCAAACATACTGCATTATGGAAAAAGGGTCTGGTGGAAGACATTCATAGCAGGTTAATGGTCCTAGCCAAAAAATAGGCTATTTTAAAGTAATTTAAGTATCTACAGTTTTATTGCTAGTTAAAACATGAGTGTTTGTGTAAAAATGCTACATATTACCATCCATTTTACCTGGCTTGGATCTCCAAGGTTTTTGGGCAGTGGAGTTCAACAACAAATGTGGAAAACTCTCATTTGAATACCAGAGGCAACACAGTTTTATTCAGAAAAAACATTGGCTTCCTTTCTTTCTTTATAATAGAAAGTAGGAAACTTCTCTGACTTATCTAGTATTTCTCTGTTTCTATGGTTCTATGATAATAGCTCCTGCAAAACAAGTCAGATGACTATATTATTTCACAGGGCAGTGGGTTATCATTGAAACTAGCCTTTGAAGATCCTGTTGAATTATGTTGACTCAAATTGGTTACAGAGGCTATACTATTGTGTAAAACTTATTCTCCCCCTTCAAGCTTGCTTTTTCTCTGCAGACATTCCAGCACCTGCATTTCTGAAACCTACCCCCCTCTGACTGTCTTTATTATCTTATCTTTTGTGCTATTACTTGTTTTGAAAGTAAAAAAAAAAAATAATTGATCTCTTGACAGATGCATCTGGGAAGTTAACAGATACTTAATGGAAAAAAATTACTTGGTTTTGACACTTAACTTGATGTGTTCAGTTTCTTTAAATTGAAAGCTGTTTAAAGCTAATTATGGTATTCTTGCAAAATACTTATGAGAATAGGACACCTTGATGCTAAGCATTTTGACAGGATACTTTGTGATGCCTAGGTAATTTTTACAAGGAGCACAGATCTCCTACTTTTTTTTTTTTTTTTTTTTAATATACAACAAATTTAAAAACAATTAATTCAGTTTAGCCAGAAAACTAGAATGCCTCTAATATATAAGGAATATACATATAGGAGTGCAAAATACACGAAAAATAAAATAAGGGTATGCTTAAGGGGCAGTTTCATGCTTATTCATGCAGTACATTTCACTCTCTTATCTATCCTTTTAAGTATGGTAGAACATTTGGCTAGCACAAAGGCATTAAAAACATTAATACAGTCTTGATTGTTGCTGAAGTTGGTGGCTTTCTGTGACTCATTGTGATTGTGTCAAAGAATAAATAGCATGGATGAATCCTTTAATCTAATCTGACAGTCAACAGCTCACTTTGTTTGCTCCACCAGCTACTGCAGTCCTTGGCCTTGAACACGTATCTCTTTTCCAGGCACTGTTTTTCAGCAGGTATCTGCAAGAGCTCAGCTGTCCCTGAAATTTCATATCTTTTCTGCTGTCCCTTCAAATGCCACTTCTTCTTCAGATCTATCCTTATTTTTCAGAACACATGGAAATAGAAGGTCTATCAGACCTTTTGTATTATAAGCTTACATCTACTCAAGGATAACACTAACTTTTTTTGCTTTCACTGCTGCCTCAGTTTTCATCACATCCTTTACTTCCATGCATTACTTATCACAATGCCCCTTCCTGTTTATTGCTCTGTTCTCTTTCTTCTCCAGTTGCTCTGCTCATCTATCTAATTTCAAATAACACTACTTATGAAATATCATTCTTTACTTGATTAAACACTTTTTAATCAAAACCACAGGCTTTCAATAAAATTAATGGTATGATGATTGACTTCATTTTTTTGGTGGAAAGGATTTAATAGGAAATATGAATATGAAATGCTTTTCATAAAGTGAGTCACATAAACCAGGAAACTATTTCATGCTAAATAGCTAGTGAGGATGCAGTACCTGAAAGATAGCTAACAAAAATATAAAGAATTTGTTACATGTGACAGGAGGAAATTAAACAATTACTCAGAGCTACAGGTGAAGATAGGTCTGCCCACTTGGACATGGGTGGGTGTAAAAATGTTGCTAGGGAAATATTGTTGTATAGAATAAAATATCTCACTTTCTGATAGAAATGTTCCAAGTCAGAACAAGAACTTCCTAAAGAAAAATTATTTGTTGATTAACTCTTATAATGTTTCTTTTGATAATGCATTTTTGACATCTCAAACTTTCATCACTTTATACACCTGCACACAAATTCATTCAGATGCACGGGGATTTGCATCTTGTAGAGCACACTTTGTGCTCTCCTGTGCCCCTGCAGGGGCCTATGGTATTTATCAATGGATCCAGCAAGTAGGAAAAGCAGTGGTTTTAGTATCACCGTCTGGTGATACTAATGCATCATTGCAGATGGTAGATGCAGGCATGTGGCAGAAGGCCCTTTTATACGTATGGAATCTGCAGAGCAGGGAGGGGGAGGACCCATGGGAACTGATTACCTGGAGTCGTGGGTATGCTTGTGTCTCCACAGGTACTGGAATATGACGGATGCCTGCACAAGCAGTGCAGTGCTACACTGCCTCCTCCTAGTCCTCGGAGCCTTCGGACTAACGGGCCTAATGACTGTTCCCTGGGTGCTTCCACAGCCAAAAACAAACATTTAGGTGTCTTTGGCCAACCTCACAGGCCAAGAAACCCTCTGCCCGACACTTACGTCACCAGGGAATCCATCTTTGACGTGTTTGGTGGGCGTCTTGATTGACCAGGGTAACTGAGGGCTTGGCCAACTCCACTGACGCACGGCTTGCCATGGACTCTGAGAAGCCTCGTGGAGGAAATTGGATGGTGGACATGTGGGACCAATGGACTGCTCAGGCCCCATTGCTTCCCCAGAAACTAGAACTTTTGGGTTCTAGTTCACACGCACTGCAAATAAGAAATATTCGGAGAGTAAAACATTCTGTGTAAAATACAGAGATTTTTGTGAAAAAAAATATGAGACCCCCCCCAAAAAAAGTACCTCTAAAGCAGTTCTTCTCTACTGTAAGGCTGCAGATCCAGTCTTACAAGTTTTTGAGGCTAATGGAGTCTGTGATAACAGGCTAAATCATGACTGGGATACAGGCCAAAGCTCAGAGATATGTTGAGGAAACCCTGAGTTAACACTTAGGCAAGCAGTTAGAATGTGCTGAAAAAGAAACTCGCCCAGCCTTGACTAAAGTGTGCTCTTTGACACAAGGCCAACACTGACAACACTACTTCAGTCAGAAGTTCATTGAAAGTTATGGATAATCCAAAATCTGACTTCCACATGCCTATTGTATCAGAAACAGAAGAACCAGTACTAAAGGAAGATATATAGCGACCAGAGGTTTCAGGTAACTTGATTCTTTCAAGTGGATTATCTATATTGTATATTAACCACACCTTCTCCCATTCCTTCCTCTCCCATGCACATATCACAAAAAGAACTGTCCACAAAATGCATAATAAAGAGGGCTTGATACCAATGAACTCTGACTGTTGCTAAGTACCCCTTTCTTGAGTGAAAACTGGATAAACAGGACTTTTCAAGCTTTGAGAAGAAAATATACCAAATATACTCTCACAGGGCAATTAATGTGCTTGCTATTATCCTTATTTTTTATCTTTTTTTTGTTTTCCAGTCCTCTATTACCCCTGATAACTGAGTGATGACTGAGAACACTTAAAACTCATTGCTTAACAGGACAAGTTTTCTTCACAGGAGAGAATGCATGCCTTTGTGCAAAATGGGAAAGTTATAATTATCATACCCTTGGAAAAATAGACATCAATATAGCTTAAATTGGTGTCAAGTTGTTGTCAAATCAGAGATCTTGTGAACTGGTAATAAATTAAAATAAGAATTTGAGGAACTATCAAGGGAATAAAGAATCAATGGGGAGTAGATGGGAGTTGGAGGAGTTTTATATAGAGGAATATATCTACATAATTTTGGGTGTTGATTCTGAAGCTCTATTTTTGTTTATAGGTCTTGGACCTTGAGCAGAAGAGCATCCATGGAAGATCAATGGCTTGCATTGCACAGGCTAACATCCCACAGTGGTGCTCTCCTGTGGTCTTCAACTCTGTGTCAGAACTATAGAAATCCACAGCATATACTTTTACTTTCAGCATTCTTAATGTGTTCTTGGAGAGGACAAGAGTTATTAACCTTTTTGGAAGCTAATCCAATTCTTCTGACTGACTTAGAGAATTTAGGACCATGGTTCACCTCAGAACTGGGCTCAGATTGTCACTAGTGTACTTCTTGTGTACTTCTCTACAGTGCTATGTAGACAGAATGTGAAAGAGAATGTGGTGTTAATTATATTTTTTCTGAGGCTTTTAGAGTTGGAATTTTCAGTGAACAGGTGTTAATTCTCAGTGTCTAGGTTTTCCATTGCTGTAAAATTTTGGAAGGGTACTATGGCACAGTTTGATTGTGAAATGAAAGCTGATGTTCCTATATGATATACAAGACACATGGATATTCTTCTAAAAAAGTATACAGAGAAGTTTTGACTGTCACTTCTGAGAAGCTGCATTAACATAAGATTACTTCCACATGGATAAAATATGTATCTATATCTGTACTCATGCTTGTTTATTTGCAGATACAGTGAGAACTGGTTAAACACCCTGTATCATATCAATGAAAACTCTGCTTTTGCAAGCTAGAACTAGCAAGACACACCTTGAGTGGTATGAGAGACAAGGAGGCAAGCAACATGCCTTTCACACATTAATATGCATGGACTAAGTTTACAGTATGTTGAGGACAGTGTAGATCTGTCTTGAAGGTCAAGGTCCTGTTCAGGAGGAAAGTTTTATAATTTGGAAATACAGTTTAGATTGTGGCACTATAATACAGACTACTCTTCATCTAATTGTCTTGAATGTGCTTGTTAATCATGCACGGAATGAACTTCTAAGTAATTTGAAGAGTATCATTAAGGAAAAGTATACAGAACAAGGCACCCTGTGCCAACATTGTTAGAGCTGGCTCTTTCTTAAACACCTCCTACATAGATGATGTTGTCAGAGACGTTACAGCTTGCACATTCCACCCCTACCAGCAAGCTCCATCTGAGATTAAAAGTCATTCACAATAAACTATGTAATTTATGAGAGGGGTGAGTTGTCTCTCAGTTAGCATTTCTGCACAAACCTTTAGCAAACAATACAACTTAATCCACATTTTCAGAAAAATCATACCAGCATTTAAGCAATTCTTGGGTGTGCCATAATATCTTTTCTGGGTTCTAGGATTTATGATAAGACAGTTTTTAAATGGGCTTACTTTCAGATCTCAATTATTATCACGTTTCTCATCCGCTTTCAAATATATTTTATTTGCTTGGATTTTCCATTCACACCTCCAAACCCTTAGGCCCTTCTTTTAAATTATCAAATTAAATTATTTAAATAAGTTTTCCAAATAAACATCCCAATAATTTGTGACAGTTTTGAAAAGTAAGTTAACCAAATTGGAAAATCTTAAGAAAAGTTTAAGCTCATCAGGGATAGTCTAGGCAGTCTCAGAACAAAGGTGTGTATCAGAAAATGTGCTGAGGGCACAAGCATTTCTAACCTTTTCATTATTTTTATCTTTTTTTTTTTTTAAGTATACACAATCTTGGAATAATGATATGAGAAACTTACCTTGAGCTACAGGTTGAAGTATAATATATGAGGAGTGTAAATTAAAATTAGGCTGTTCATTCTCAAAATAGTAAAGAATTATTTAAAATATTTTGTTGAAGTGTTTGGTGTTGGGTTTTTTTATTTTGTTGGTGTTTTTTAAGAAGACATTTCAAATTTTAAAAATCTACCAAGTTTTATTCCAGGAAATCAAATCACAGAAAACATTATCTTAAAATTCATTATTACTTTGAGAGAAAAATATAATGAATTCTAAAATATATTGTACAAGCAATTAAGATGTCATAAGAAACTTGACATATCTCAAGTGCTTGCTGCTACATGTAATCATTTCCATTTCAATCTAGATTGACATAATCTTCCTTATTCTGTTTAATGAGATCTTAATTTTAAGATGTGAATACTTCTAACCTGGAGAAACTCTGAGGATGCTATTTGCAGAAAAGAGACTTGGCAAATATATTTTCTTTCTCCAACTGGCTCTTCGATGCTCATTGGATGGTCATCTGTCTGTTTTCTCCCAGGCAGTTCAAAAGGTGAAAAGCAGCTAGTTTACATAAAAGTAGGTTACCAAACACCAGAAAAGTGTAAGTTACATAAAGGGAAGAGCTGAAACACCTGCCAGTTCAGACAGGGAGCTTACCTGGACACTGTCCCAAGCCCTGCCTCGCTAAGCTTTTCCAGATCCTACATGTCCTCCATTAACAACTTGATGAAGCAAAACGAACAGTGATCTAGACCTGTAACAGAGATTGTCTTCTGTAGTATTGCAAAGACATTGTGATTAACAATTTTACCTGTTAGTGAACAGAACCATGATAAAATGGCATAAATAACTAGTTTTACAACAATAAATGAGTAGGCAAATTTCAGGACACAGTCACTTGTTAGAACTTGTATATATTGTTTCTATTTTACCCTATTCCATACTTTGAATATTTTCCCTGTTTTGCCTTTATAGCTCTGTTTTGGATTTTTGGGCTTTTTTAATTGCTATGGCAAGTAATGATAAAGTAGCTCTCTAGATAATATGAATTAAACACTGAGTGAGGCCCGTAGAATTATAATAGAAATATTTAAAGCAATTAGGTAAATACTAACTGGGAATAGAAGATCCAATAAAAATCTGATTATCCTACATCATGTTGGAGTCAAGGGGTGGTTATAAATATAATATAAATCAGGAAATTGCTCCCATATAATAAGAAATGGAGGTGGATGTTTAGATTATCTATCATTTTGTAGAGTTTATCAGAAGGCATATTCTCTCCTGTACACAGTGAACATTTTTCATCCCTATACAGTTTCAGTATGCAAATATTACTATGAAATATCTTGTTTCCTTTTTCCATCTTGTTAGATATCTATCTATAATGATTTTAAACTTCTTGATTGGCCTTTTCTCTTTTACAATGAGCACAAGAATTGTTTTCATTTCACAAACACATACATACTAAATCAAGTTAGCTACTCTGAATTACACTCTGGCAAAGTAGTTTGGCTACCTTGCTTTCTGAAAAATACTAACAGTCATTGGATCAGTGATGAAAACCTTGAATCAAATAATTAAGTGAATATACATTAGCTAGTTGTCAGGATTCTCTCCCAGATGAAGGAGGGGATCCTCAGATGAGCCGTCCACTGCATTCTCTTTACCAGTTGCTTATTTATGTAATCTCAGCAATAAATTATTTATTAAAAACTTCCCTGGCTTTGTAAACATTGAGAACAGAAGTTGGTGGGGTGGTCCTTTAGGTACAATGCCAGTTTTTGGCATCTCTGATGTAACTCTAATGAAACTCGAGCAAAGCAAGCCTAGTATTATCCATAGATACCTCAGGGATATTGAGGTAACAGCAAAACCTGCTATACCTGTTTGCTTTCCCATACTCCTAGGTTTTACCAAGCTGCCTTATGCCAGCCTCCTGCTTAATTGTTTGATTTTATTGTTTTTCATAGAATAATAGTTTTTTTCTAACCACATCAACAGCTGTTACAGTTTTGTTGTTTTCCTTGCTTTCATTTATTTTGTTTGTTTGCTTTTGACATTGAGGAGCTTTTAACTCATCCAATACTTAATTTAAGGCCCTAATGTTTCTCCATTCCCTGTGTCATAGAAAGAGATTAGCAAAACCAGAAAGTTTAATGAGATTAAATTACCTGAGATCCATTCCATTATGTCTTCCTGTTGTGTTGAAAGAAGACAGGGCCAGAAACTTTTATGTTTTGCTTGTCTATTCTCACCAGTGTGAAGTGAATAAGCATGAAAAACTGAGCATTTGTGTGACCTCTGGGATTTGCTCTTTGATGAACACCTGCAGCCATGCCAGTGATTAAATTAAAAAACCCAAACAATGAGAAGCAATGCTTTTTAGATGCCACTATAAAACATTCCTTCAGCTGAGTGATATGTTCTTCCATGCCATATCCCATTACACAGAATCAGTTTCATCACTCTTTGTACAAAACCAGGAACAACTAAACGTGTTCCTATCACATATACTAATGACTACTCTATGGAAGCTTTTTTTGAAGCACATCTCTTAACTTGTTAGAACTTGATTGTGCAAAGGCTCATGGTATTGCATGTATTTGCCTGTTAACTGCTACGTAAAAATCTTAATTGCTGTATTTTCAGTTTTCTCTCACTTCCCAGGAGTCATTGCCTGTACTTTAGCTGCTCAGCAGTGAGTTGTTATTCCAATCACATTTTATCCTATCAGGACTTTCTCCCTTTCCTCCTCAGTTTGTAAACAGCTCAATTATTGACATCAACAATTGTCAGGTTTCACTGATAGTGGAAATTCTGTTATTTGTGCTGTGCCTGGCTCACACAGCACACCTGCAAAAGACTGCATCACAAATAACTGGTGTACAGGGAGATACGTGCAGAGGAGCTGAGCAGTGTCCAAGCCTGTGGCATATTCCCACCTACTGGAATCCACAGCCCAGTCAGTGTTCAACTCTCTGTGCAAAGCCTCTGCTAATGTCAGCAGAAGAAAACTTCGATATTTTAACTCATATCCACCTCTACTGGTAGTTTAAGCTAGGAAACCACACTGCAAATTTGACAGTGAGGTATGAATGTGTGCTTTCTACAAGGTATGCATATGTGCTTTCTACCACTCTGGTGTTACTCTCGGTAGATGCCTGGATCTGGCCTGGAGTGTCTTGATTTCTGTGTGATTGCCAGATGTCTTGATTGCAGTACCAACACGTTTATTGAAAGCCTGAATATACTTGGGTTTTGGTGGTTTAAGCACGTCTCACATGGGGCTGACAGTGCTTTGCAGTACCAATAAGTTTATTTAGAGCCTGCATATACTTGGTTTTGGGTGGTTTAAGTGAGGCTTACATAGCTCTGACAGTGCTAGCTTTGTACAGTGGTATGGGGTCAACAGAGATTTGTAAATGATCTGTGTTGTCTAACTACAATGAGGAGAATGATCCCTGAAGTTGCAGAGAGAGAGAGGATGGCTCTGGATGGCAGAATTATCAAGTCTCATAGCCAGAAAAAAAAAAAATAAATAAATTCCTCAAGGCCCTGGAGTTGCAACTGTTCCTTGGTTGCAGAAAGGCACTTTGCTACATGGAAGACACAATATCTTTCCCCCTCTTGCAGTTGATTATATGTGCTGGTGCTTCCTCACAGAGTTGTCCCTTGATGGGTGCTGGGCAACCGAAATGCTCATCCTGTTCATCATATTCTGGGCTGCATCAATAGAAACATGGCCTGCAGGTCAAAGGAGGTGATTCTACCCCTGTACATCCTGTTGGATTAGATGACCTCTAAAGGTCCATTCCAATCCAAATCATTCTGTTACTCTAGGATTATAAATCTGACTCCAAGTCTCTCTTCTGTGTGATGGAGTCTGAAAGCACATATTCTGTCTCCTACTTCCATTCAGCAGCACCTGAGCAGAGCCTGGACAAAATAAAAAGCTGCTGTGCTCTTAAATGAGGCAAGGAAGAAGAAATACATTTATTAAACCAGATGAGATAGTGGTCAATTATGGTAAAGGTAGCCACAGATTAGTGGTGTGGACTCCTTCCTGAATAGATCTCACCTACTTGAACAATGCATTGTGAAATTTCCTGTTTCATGCTATTTAGGTTTTCTGATTTAAAGGTAGAGGGGAAAGATTGTCATGATAACATTAGGAAGGATGTTGCTAATGCTCTTAGAAAGCTCCAATCATTTTACTAACAGTCATCTGAGTAATCTGTTTGAGAATTCAGGATCCAAAGATGATCCTCATGAAAAACATGATAGCTTCTCTAATTTTGGTGCTGCTGATTCTGATCTGAGCTTCACCAACCTGTCATGTATCAACTGTTTAAATTAGAATCACTGGAGCCTGTCTTCTGACCTTCAGTCAAAAATAGGCTTCACTTAAATTGCATAACCACGCTGTCACTATTCCCAGTTCCAAATCCAGTGATCTATATATTATTGTCAGTTTGATCTATTTTTCTGCAGTGACATATTGCATGTTGTGTCACCAAAACTCAATCTTTGGTAGTACATTTTACAATAAAGAAATACAGAGCAGACGTAAGTCCTAGCTTCAGGCTTTTGTTTAGGACATGATCCATTCTGCAACTGGATATTTTGGGAGATAAAAAGATGGAGACATCTGGATTTGCCTACTGCAATCCCGTATCTATGAAAATAAATATAAAATATTATATTAATCAGAAAGAGCACTGCAACCTAAACATTATTCACCTGTTTATCTCCTTTTGCAGCATCTTCTGTTGAGGACAGAGCATGCAGCTGCTCACAGCCTCTTTTCCTAGCCCACTGCAGGGAATTTGATAGGTTATTCATGAGAAAATTTGTAAGCTGTGCATACCTCAGGCATCCAGGGAGTTTCACTAGTCAAAGTTGAAAAATGCACACGCTGTCAATCAGTGTTTATTTACCAGCTTCCTTTCTTTGTCCAAAATTGATGCTGTTGGAGGAGATGAAAGATTTTGTGGTAAGAGAAAAAAACCCAGCATGCCTAATGCAGAATTTATTCAAAATATGTATTTTCCTCCAAATTTTATAGCGACTTGTGTACTCTGTCTCAAAGTTGCCATATCTGATATGCAGTGCAAAATAAATTTATGCATAACACACATAAAAGGCACATATGATCCATTACCTTTATATTCGCAGAAAACAGTTGTCACCCAATTTTCACTTCTTTACACAAATTTTCCAAGATATTCATATTTATTTTTAAATATATCCACCTGCCTAATGGAAATTTCCATTTAAAAGACTATTACTTCTTCCCATTCTTGCAGAACTTCTTAATGAGAGATTTGGCTTATTCTTCATGCCTGAACTTTAAGGCTTCTTGATAGAGGTACTAAATCTTCCATTCAACTATGCAGTTAAGTTCTATCCCAGTTCTCACTCCAGTCATTTCTTTCTTTCTTTCTTCTTACTCTGTCACATTTCTATCTGCCCATTTACTACCCCATCTCCCTCACTGAATTGTGAGGGTTGTCAGTGTAACTATGAAGAGCTTTTATTTTTTCCCTCCAGCCATAACACTGAATGATTGCTTGTCCTGCCATTCCTGTCCTTCCTTTTTCAGCTACGCTTAATAGAAATAAATCTCAGCTCTAGTCTCTTAGAAAAAGAAATAAAATATTCAGGAAGGACTGTAGTGTTTGTACCTGCTGACAATAGGTCTTATGGGAATGGATATTTTCTTCCTTATTTTTTCAATAATCTTAAATGGGAAAAAAAAATGCATTTTAACCCCCTATTTCCATCCTTGATGTTTATTTATCACATTTATCACATTTTAAGATAAGTTTCAGGTTTCTACATTTCTACCAGCAACAGACTTTCACTGTATGTTAGGTATTCTTAGCATTTAAAAATTTGCATTTAATCAGCTTTCATCTCTGAAGAGGTAAGTTTTACTGCACAAAACCCTATCTTACTTCAGTTAAAAGACAAAAAATCTGTGGCATCTATTTCTCAAAAGTAAAATTACTTTGAAAGGATAGCTTAGTCACAGAAACCACTTTTCAATTATAGCTGCAGAACTGTGCATATAGAAAATGCACTTAGAATTGTCTCTAAGAGGAAAAAACACCTTTCCTACTTCACTTAATTAACTGTAATATTTCTGTTGAAACAGGAGAAAAAACCAGATTATTTTAGCATGTATTTTTCATCAGAATAATACCTTAACCTATAGTAATATGGCCTCTGATAATGGACTGTTGATATAACATGCTGTAGTTTCATGTTTTTTTGAAAAAAAGACCAAAGGAGAGGAATTAACAAAATTAACAAAGGATTAAATAAATTTAGCCCCTTTGCTTCTTGACTTTCTGAGCTTCTTAACTCTGAAATCCCTTGCTTCAGTATGCCTGGATAGAACAGGACTGGATATCTTTTTCCATAACTTCTGTAAAATTTTAACGTGGAAATTACTACAACTGTTTTGTTAAGTAGGCTGACTGACAAATGGATGTTTCAAGAATTCTTATACTTTGAGTTCTGATAGTGCTTAAATCAACATGTACTCAATGCTAATAGAATCTTTTAGAGCTTCAGAAACAATCAGTGATCAACTAACTAAGGTTTCTGTCTTTCTCTCTGTGTAAGTCAACAGCCTAGGAGGAAGTTCAAGGGCGCTGAAAAATTTATTGTGCCTTGTTTTTCTTTTCTTTCCTTTGCTTTTTCTTTTTAATAAATCCTTGTCCTAGACAGTAAAGTGCCCTGAGCTAACTAAAAACACAGAATTATGGCACTTAAGAGGCATATTCTCCAAAGCTCAATAAAATACCTGCAGATATTCTCAGTCTAGCTGAAAATTCCTGACTTAGATTAAATTGAAGTGGATTTTTCACAGTTCATTTTATAGCTGACAACTGTATGGACCTCTTCTTACCTAGTGGATTTGTCCTTTTTATAAATATAATTTCTCAAGGCTGAAATGTCTCATGTCAAGGCCTGGTAGGGCTTTTTTTGTTCAGTTCTTATGTTATAAATCTGTAAATCCAACTCAATATAAAGCCTGAGAAAAGGGAATTTGACTTTAAAAGCTTTAAATTAAAATAATAAAATCTCTTCTGAATTTCAGTTTGTGAGGCCAAGTTGTCTGACATGTACTGAAATCACTATACAGTGTAAGATTTATTTGAAAGTATATTTGACAAAATTCTTTATCCAAGATAAAAATAAAAATACTATTTTCAGCAATACAGCCTGAGAACACACAAATAAAACTGAAGGATATAAAACTCAGGAAAATAAACACTGGTGAAGTATTCAAAATTAACTTTTAAAGAATTGGAACAGAAAGTTTAGAAATACTATGGGGGGGGGGGGGGGGAGCCTGAATACTCAAAAGGAAAAAATGTCCAGCATCTTTTAAAAGAAGTGATGTAAAATGGAGGTCAATTATTTCAAAAGAAGCACAAAATATAAAACAATGAAGACAGAATGTAAGAATGAACCACACTTGTATTAAGCAATGAAATATTCCATTTTATATTAAAGACAGTTTTGCCTAGACATAAAAAAAAAAAAAAAAGAACATACAAAAGATATTTTTCAAGAATGATGATATTCTTTGGAATTTAATCTCAGATGTGCAAAACTCCCTTTCAATTTTCCTTTTAGAGCTCTGTAGCTAGGGTCTTGAATCACATTCCATTTCACTGCCTTTGTTAAACACAGCACAAGGAAAATTATGTATTTTTTCAGTGAACAAAATTGACATAGCCCTGAAGAATACACCAGTGGACTGTCCTACCAAAATACAGTATTTTACTACGAAGCTGAAAAAGGAAATATTCATTCTGTAATCTTCTCTTATTTCTTTAATTTTCATTCTCCTCTTCCCACCCCCTCTGTCTCTCTGTCACGTGAACTGGGAACAAGTGTCTTTAAGCAACATCCACAGTTTTCTGAGTCTAAGTGAATGCAAGTGCTGGTGATGCTATGGGAGTTATTCACACCTCCAGTTTGGCTAAATCATGTCTCTTAGTTGACACTAACAAAATCCCTGCAAAGTTAAGCAAGATACAGCCTTATTAGGTTCTTAGGTATAGATTTAAATAATGTTTTAAGGAACAGATAAATGATTGTCTTTAGCAGACCACCTGTAACTACTCTGCTAGGATCCTCTTATGCTGCTCTAGGTCTCTGATGAACAGAAATAATACAAAATGTGAAGGTGTTGCTATTTGAGAATCATCAGAATCAGAAAGGATTTGAGTCATTCTCTTGCATCCCAGTACAGGAGTAAAATTCCAGCCAATAAGACATCACAGAAAATAAATGTTACTTAATCACCTGCTGATGAGTTTAATACCCCAGCAGTCACATCAGCACAGAAGAGACTAGAGGCATCCTGATATTAGAAGTGAAAAAATTCACTGTATTAATTATTTGCTGGCCATTGTGATGAACCTCCTAAATGGGCAGATTCTCCTCCCAAGTGCACAGCTGTTGTCATTGACTTGCATTCACTGTGCCCAGTCCCAGCACTTGAGATGAATTGTAGGAGTAAGAATGTATATTCCACTTTAAAATGTGGTTATTAATGGAGCATAAATCAGAAAGGATCTATTAGTTTCCTATATTGCACTTATTTTTTTCAATTAGCACTGCCAATATGCAAACAGTTAAGAACAAAACTTTACTCTTGATGTTTTCATGTGACTCCAAGGGCTGTAGTTACATTGTCTTTTCTTGTTAAGGTTGCAACTTCATCCTGGAAATAATTCCACAAAGTTATTTCAGTAGGTCATTCATCATAAAAAATAACAAACTAGTTTCAACATATAATAAGGTCCAGTTAGGGTCCTTTCTCAATTATCCAGCCCTCAATTTAGCATGTGTTCCAAATATAAAACTTTGTTATTAGCATGAGTACTTCAGAGCTCTCTGTTGCAAAATGTCTGTGTTTTCAGCCTGTCACAACTATGGTTAGCCTGATGTATTCATTGCTCAGTAAGTATCTAAAGCCCTTTTGCAATGACTTTGAGAAGCAAATATATGTTTTATGGCATTATATTGTGACATGACCAGCTGTGTAAGGTGACTTTGCTCTCTTTTGCTTTCTCAAAATTTTATGACATAAACACATATATTCTGGAATATATTCTGGAAAAAACAGAGACAAAACCTCTTAAATAAAGTTTACAGGAGGAACAGCCAAATATATAGTAAAGTGGGTTTTATATCTGTCAGGAAGAAGCTCATATACTATCAAGTATATGGGAGATATAATGATAATAAAATGGAAATCATAAACTTTTTTTTTCAATGGACACAATTCAGTTTCTGTACAGGTATTTAATGACATTTAATTTCAATGGAAAAACAGAAAAGGTTAAACCCACTTCATTTGGAAAATAAATAATGTCATGATGAAGGTATTCAGCAAGAGTAAAAAAACAGCATATGTTGCGAGGATTTTAAAGGGTTAGAATATCTTCTTATAGGGAAAACACTTCCATGGGTTCCTTTGTATATTCTGTATTTAGTAAGTATGTAACTATCAGAATTGTCTCCTCATTTTAACTTGGAGAACACACCCTTTTGTCAAGGTGATAAATAATAAAAATAAATACTAATAAAAATGAACAAATTAATATTAATTAAAATATCTTTTTCCTTTAGACTTTAATTCCTAAAAATAAGTTAAAAAATATATAACCACAATTAAAGTTAGTATCCAAAGGTAGTATCATATGAGAAATCCCTATGCAAAATCCATTCCTTTATAATATTGCATTATAGACAGTCTTCAAGGCATTTTGAAGTAACTTCTGGCTACGATTATGCCAGTTTGTATTCTCTAATGACAAATGTGCATCATGAGCATGGACATAGAAAATATGAGCTTAAAATATATTTCAGAACACAACAGACCAGATATACATTACACATCAAGAGTTAGGAACATTATATCAATATGCATGTGTAAACTATCTGTTTAGAGCCAAAAAGGTAAAAGTAGCTGTTATAGTCAATAGACACTATTCCTGAACTTGTCGTTAGAATTATTCTGAAAACTACTCTTTTAGATCACCCAGACTGACACCCCATACTGCTGGGAACCTTTGACCTTAAACAACTTCTGTATTGTTTCTTTAACTAAAAAAAAAAAAAAATCAGTTAATTTGAGTTCTGTGAGACTGAATGAATTAATGTTGGTGAAGCACTTCAACACCCTAGAGGGAATGAATAATTCTACCTTATAGCAGTGTTTGAATAATGTGAGGTAAATAAGGCCACAGGGTATAGAGCAAACAGTGAGAGGCAAATATAATATATAACTACTCACTGTTGGAGTACTGTCTGTTCTTTGTGTTTAGTGAAGTGGGGGTCCTATGTAATTACAGTGTCATAGTATACGCAGCAAAAGAGGGTTGAATTAAGGTTTCCTTGGCAATCTTAATTCTGGAATTTCCTATCTTTTGAGTACTTGACTCCACCACCTTAATAATGTTCTTTTGTGTGTAAGATTAATTGTGGTTTATAGACATCAATCATTACAGTATCTAGGCAACACTGCATTAAGTACAAGCAGCAAACCTCCATTACAGAGGAACTTGCTTGCTTTCATCTCTTCCTCAAGAGGAATTAATCCATAACACAGTATATCCCACAGCATGCTCCCAGAAGCAACTTTATCATTAGTCAGGCACCTGAAGAAAGTGGTCTGGTTTTGAATGCTCCTTTAGATTTGAGAAGAAGCTTATCTCTAGCAGCAGCATGCTCCATGGGAAGAAACCCGTCACTGAAAACACCCTGCATTCACCCCATAAGAGGTGAAGCTTTTGTCAACTCCAGTGTCACCAACAATTGTGAGAGCTGCAGGAGAAATCAGTTCAAGGGAGCAAACTGGAGAAGCTGAACAGGAAGGCTACATAGGCAAACAGGAATTTTATGGCACTGCACTGAATCCATTATGTAGCCACTTTACAGCAAATTATAATACAGTCTATTTTCTTCCATCTGTGGTAGCAGCTGGGTCACTGAACAGCAACAAGAAGCTGTAGCTTCTGCAGAGCTTTCAGAATTCACTGGAGTAAATTATAATCCATTTCTGTGGTAGTTAATGGCATGATTTGCTTCAGTTGAGACATCCAGCAAAAACCTGACTGATAGGAACCAGGTGAGGTAAGACTTCTGAAGAAAAGAAATACGCAGCTTCCTATACTTTGGGAAGAAGCCCTGAAGTCCACAGCACACTCCAGAATGTGTCTTTAGAAATGTTAATCAAAATACACCATGAAAAAGACACGTGCCCAGGCAGAGCTGCTGAGTCTGTCTCAGGATGTGGGCAGGAGGGCTTCGCAGTCATTTGCCAACAGCTGGGCTTTGTGACTCTAGAATAGCTCTCTGGATTATTCAGATTGAAAGGAAGGAAAGTTAAAATCCTTCCGCTTTCAGATCTGTGGGTTTTTTCTTTATTAAAGGCTGAAAGAGCACTGTCACAGTCTAATATAGGAAACACTACAATGTAAGATCAGTTTATACTGCTGTGTTACAGTTCAGCTTTTTTTTTTTTTCCCCCCCCAAAAAAAATTCTCATAAAGAGAAATGCAAGTAAAACAAGCAACCCCATTATTGCTGCTTCTATTGGAAATTTTGTCCCGGTAATGAAAAAGATTCAAATTAGAGCCCAGTAAAACCATCTGGAGTCAAGAGAAATGCTCCTGAAAACTTCAGTGGGAAGCAATGATTCAGAATATTCATTGCCAATGTAGATTGAAGCTGAAGCTGAAATGAGGTTGATGATGAAAGTAAGGAGAGAGCTGCATGATAACATAACCTCCCACACCTATGTAATGGGAAGCTCCCCATATCAGGTAGTGCTTAGTGGGTGGGCAAAGCAATGCACTATCTTTTCTCTCTCTGCCCTCTGTGTCAAACTGTGCTGGGTCTGCACCAGCCAGATGGCTGAGCTTCTCCTGGAAGAATTCCAGAGATGACTTGTCACATATTTCCAGGAAGATATTAAGACTTAAAGAGGACCATTGTGGTCTGAAGTTGTCAGGATCCTAATAAGAGTCAATATTACTTATATAAGGTAATACTGCAGGATGAATTTTTTAATGTTTGGTGCTTTGTCAAAAAGCTAAAAGTCATTTTCCTGAGAAATCTCAATACACAATAGGCTCTAGATGTGCACACAGCCAAGACATTTGTTTTCAAGAGCCCTTAAATGTAAGGATGATCAACAGGGATGAGAAAATTCAATTGGAAAAGTACTGATGATACAGAAATATTTTTACCATGTTGTAACATGAATTTGAAGATTCTTTACCTAAGTATTGACTTTCGTGTGAGTATGCTGTGAGACAGCTGCCCTCAAGGCATCGTACAGCTCAAGGTGTAGAGGAGGCAGCTCCCCAGAAGAGTCATAATTTACTGCTGACCACACCTACAGAAATTATGTTAGTACAGCACATCTTGGTGTGGGAGAGAAATATACAGCCAAGCAATATTTCCTTTAACAGCTTTTCTTTCCAAGGTTTACGTCTGCTCTATATTTTCACTGCTTGAATGCTTTTTTTTTTTTATCAGAATGATCATACTAATGATGCTAATGGCATTTGCAATCCAGCTGCTGTGTACAACTCCTCCAGAGGAATTCTGTGGAAGGATTCCAAATCCTTCTTTTTTAACATATTTATATATATATGAAAGAAGTTATGGTGTTTGTGGATAAGATAGAGTTGGAACAGCTTGCATCTAGATGTCTTTTATAGTCCACAGGGAAAACCTGGGTGTGTATCTGGGCCTCACTACTCCATTTGACATCTCTTTCTTGGATGCTACTGCTGACACAGCTTTCAGGAAGGAATGTGGTCTTGGTATGAGATACCAATAATACCAAAAACATATATCACAAAACGACATATTTTAACTTCTAAGTCAATGGACAAAAAGTTCTAGTAGAGCTACCTGTGGCATGATCTGCTTTGTGGGAAGAATAACAGACTGCTGAGAGATCAGGTGGAAGAACAGTGCCACTTCAGACAACTTTTGCACAATTTCTAGAGGGAGCAGTGTATTACTGCTAACAGCTTGACAGATGAAAATATGAAAGGAATCAATCTGGTGTATTCATAGAAAATTAACACCTGATCTTCAACAGACACCTTCAAGGGATTGTTTGCAAGTGCTGGACCTTTTAAAACCAAAAACTTAGCTTGAAAACTGTGACAAGTGAGGAGCATTTTTAATTACTGAACAAGTTTGTTCCTCCGTCAGAAATAAGTGTTGTGTTTCAAAGGTATTCAGTGAGGATCTGTATGAACATGTTCACAGTAAGCAGAGTCACACCCTGCTGCATGGGGCTTACACCATGAATCAGAGACGGAAACACAGTTTGAAAGTTTGGTTTGTTATTTTTCTTTTTTCTTTTTTTTTTTTTTCAGAGTGTGGCTATCCCAGAATAGTTGAAAAAATTATGTGAAAACTTTTCTTGGGAATAATATGAGGACATTCCCTCGTTCCTGAAATATTCAGATTATCAGGAAACATTGTCTTTGGGATATAGTCAATCCCAAGACAAACTTCACAATATACTTAAGCATACTCAACACTCTGTCAAGGGAAGTAAAAAACAAGCTTACTGACTTTGTTAGTAGTGTTCAGTACTATCCAGTTACAAAATATACTAGGCATTGCTCCACATAATTGTGGGTGAAGTATTGGTAACATGTATTTCTGTAAATGCTCAATTATGTTGGCATTGCTTGTGAGGACAGACCATTTATAATATTTGTGTTGTATTTTATTATTATTATTATTAATTGAAGCAACATGTACAACATGTAAAATCCCCATGGATTGTCTGACCTGATGCTTCAAGGATAATACAGATTTTTTTGACAGAAATTAGGTTCATTCTCATGCAGTCCAAAGCTGCTTCTAACACTGAGGTCCATTATCAGATAGAATCCCTCCCAAAGATTGCAGCTGGCTTGATTTTGAGCATTTCTGACAGTACTAATTTCAAATCACCCAGGATTCTAGTTTCAAAACCTCACCACTGCAGTCCTGTTCAAAGATACAGCTCATGATGCTGTGCATAAGCAAAGATGAACTCTACTGGTTCAAATCTGCTAGATGGTGATTCCTACCCGATCCACAAACTGTACTTCCAGGGGGTTTATGACACAATGAAACCCTTTGCTACAAGCCATGATGAAAAGAGTGGCTAACTACTAAATGTGAACCTCTTCTCACACATCTGCTCAGAATAACTGCCTGACTTTCAGCCTAATCAGACAACAAGGTAATTCTATGTAATCTTATGAGGACTGACAATAAGATGCAATTTCCAAATATATTTATAAGCAAGCTAAAACACAACATGAAATGAAAAACTAAACATCTTCATGTGTTTACCTTACAGTTGTTCTTTCTTTTGGTAGATGTTCTAGAAAGCTAAAAATACTGGTATAAAGAGGGAATAATTGACAGTAGTAGTGACTGAAATGCAAGGCTACTTTTAAGCTACAGCTTCTGTCTTTTCACTGGCAGCTCCAATGTATTTCCTGTATCAGTCTGTTGCATACTTTACTGGTTAAAATTTTATCTCTTCTCCTCAGATGACTCCAGTGCTAACATCTATCTGCTTTTGCTGCTGTTAAGAAAACCATTGATGAATATATAATATTGGCTTAATGATGAATAGCTTTAAAACTAACCTGACTCCAAAAGCTTTAATTAGTTATAGGGGATTCCACATTCAGGGAACCTAATAATGAAACAGCTCAGTCTAACAATTGTTATTATCTGAAGTGATTCACCTCAGAATCAACCTGACATTTGTACAATTCATTTTTTGTTTTCTGTCCCCTTCCCAAAATTTCCAGTGTCACTTCAAACCCTGGAAATAAATTAGTAAATCAGTAGGTTTGCTCATTTTCCACTAACAGAAAGTATTTAGAAATATGTCTAAATTTAACTCCTTTCCTTATGTGTAAACTAGCATAATGACAATTTCATCTAAATATGAACAAAGCTTTATGATCAAAGGGATTCTCTGAATCTCAAAGTAAGGACAAGGCACATTCTCTGTAGCACCTAAAGGCAAATTTACTGTCCCTGTCACCCTATGCTGGGTTTCTCTGAAGGTGCTGAGGAAACACTAGAAGAAATGCAGTCCTCAGTCTCTATATCCCAGAATATGCAGATAAACAACTAGACTGCAATAGTTCACAGAAGTACAACCTCCGTATTTCCCCTGGTAGTGATGACTGGCAGAGAGTCTTGGCATGCATCTTCTCTGCAGAGAGATCTAGCTCATGTTCCTGGAATCAGAGGGCCACATGTTGCATCTGAAAGCTAAAGTGCCATGGGTTTTATCTGCTTCCCACCCTGACCACTGAAAAACACAGGATGCTCTAATGTAGAGATTTCTCATGCTCAGTCAAAAAGAAGGAAAATATCAATAGATCTTTGAATAGAACTGTGTGACACATGAGCATATTTTTATGTTTTACTCCAAGAAAGACCTGCCTCACAGCTGGCTCTGGTTGTCAAAATATATGTGCTTGTTTATAGTTGCTGTCCTTAGCATCATTTCTATTCCTTGTCATCCCTCTTATATGTAGCTTCTTCAAACTTTGAACATTGTGTGTATCCAGTGAGTGATAGGGTGCTGATAGAAAGACATTTGTGATAGTCAAAACCCTTCTGGATTCCTCTACAGTGTGATAACCTAGTGCCCTATGCCTGCCTGCCTTCTCCCACCACTTCCCAGACACAAGAGTGTTGATGAGAACTTCAGACTGTCGGGAGTTGTGGTAGCCTAATCACACACATTGAACTTTACACTTGGAAATAAAACCAGCTGCAACAGTTACCTCCTGGTAACCAAATATTCTACAATTAGAGATAAACCAGATCCTATATAAGTATCACTTAATTGGCAAGGAACAGATTTTTTTAGGATTCTAATCCAAACCACTAAAATCAAATGGCCAAATCTATGACTATATGTGACCCTGTCTCTTTACACATGCTTTTTTAAACATCTGATGCATCTTAATGGGTATCATATTCTGATGGAGAGGAACACACACGGAGGGGAACATTGTAATTTCAATATGTGGGAGACCAGCCGTGCACAGTAGGCAAGAGGGTACATATCTGTAGATACCAAAACCTTGTAAGAACAGCAAGAAAGTTTAATTTTCACTGGTCTTGGGGAGGTTTCCATGTCAGATAAAGATCAGATGGAGCATTGATATATTACAGCTTTTATTTATGTTCACTGAAGTAATCTTGGAAGGGTTGGCAAGGTATCCATGGATATAAAACTGCAGAGGGATTCTCAGAAGCCATTGCAAACCACTGTAATCTTTTTGGCCAGAACACATAAAGTTTTGTCTTACATTTTTTGATTACTTGAACCAGATTTTGGTCTTAGATGCATTGGGATACGAAATATTTTCATCTTTTCATACAAATTTTTTGAGAGTTGAATGTCAAGGTGTTTTTTTATTAAGTATTAATAATAGTTATATGTATATTTCATTAGAAATCTTCATCAAAGCCATGAGGTGTGTATCAAAGGAAACTCTCTTTCCTGGTGTCATACACATCACACAGCCTTCACCAGACACATTGCGAATGGGAAATCCCTGTGGGAAATAAGTTGGGAGAGATAAAACCAAGGTGAATGATGAAAAAGGGACAAATAGGAAGAAAAAAGAATATCCTCATTGCTATTTAGATACCTGTTGTGACTTTGTTCAAAATAGCATTCTACCAGTGGTTCCTTAGATTTCTAAAAAGTAGAATTTTTTATTTTTCTTCCAAGAGAAACATAAACATCCCACAATGAAACATAATTACATGGAAACTTTTTCTGTGGGCCCCCGAAGTATCACTAAGGTTTCATTCTGTTTAAACAGTCATCTATACTGCAGATGACATGTAAAAGTTTTACATGTAAATCAATAGAAACCTTCATAAATATACATGTGTTGGCCATGTGAAAAGTCCTGTTAGCATCAGCTCAACTTCCTGGGGACTGGAAGTGCCAGAAAATGATACCTGCATCAGTGAATTCTAGAAAATGTGTTTGCAACAGAAGTGACAATGGTAATGTTATGTGTCCACTTGAATTTCATATACTCTTGGAAAAGATTCCTTACTGGGTAACACTTCAGAAAAATGGTGGGGGTCTTATTTTTACTGAGAAAAAAACAAGTTACAGAGAAAGGGTAAAGTACATAAGAGACTGAAAATATTCAGAGGTATAGAGAACATAAATATCAGTATGGTGTTAGATACTCCAAGAGCTCCTAAGCTATTGCTTCCTATTTCTCTGCTGACATACTGGCAGTAATGAGGACAAAGAGAAGCTGCACCTTAGACAAGCAACTGGGTCCTTACACTGTTCCTGTGTGAAAATGTCTCTCTGCCCCCCTCCACAAAGTGCTGTGCTCCAGTTTCAGTCTGCATGGGCCACTTGGAGATGTAGGCCAGGTGCAGGTAGGGAAGATGGCATCAGCTTCACAGTCCATGCAAGAACTGCATTCACATTCAAAAGAAAACAGAGAAACATATTCCAATTTTTCTAGTAAAAATAAGGAAAAAATGATGGAGAATGGAAATTTTGTCACTGTCAGAAGAATCCAGCCAAAAGTACACATGGAAAAATATTATGGAGGACCAGAAAAATTACGTTGCTTGACACATTCAAAATCAGTCATGCTGGTTTAAATTATAAAACCATTTGTAAGAAGCAGTCCTATGCTGCTGGAAGGTGACAAGGTGACCTAATAATTTCTTTCCATTTCCACACGCTTTGGAACTAACCTGTGCTACTTTGCAGCAATTTTAAACATCAACAAAATGTATTGCTCATTCTGAGACTACAAGTGAGAGCAGAACTGAACAGCTTGACTCGCTGATAACCAGCATGCTAATATGGAGCCTTGTGTGTTTTTTCAGCTGCTTGTTTTCTGGACAGAATGTGTTTCTTTTTAAAAGCTACAATGGCTGCCAATAGTGAATAGCTCATATCACAACATCAAAGCCAGACAGTTGTCAAAAAAACCCAAACAACAACCAACCAACCAAAAAGAAACCAAAACAAAACCCACAACAAAACAAACAAACAAAAAACAACCAAAAAAAACCCCAACAAGCACAGAACAACAACAAAAAAAGGTTAATGCTGATGGTAAATGTCTAGGAAACTCAGATGCAGGTGCATTTCCATACCCTGTAAGAATTAGGTCCATATGGGGCTTCAAGAATGATGTGAAAATGTGGCAAAGAGAAAGAAAGTAGTAACTTAGACTGTTCTTATATTCCACTACTTTTAGGTGACTTATTATCCTTAAGGATACTGTGCAAGTATGATGGGTGTAATTTGCCCTAACACAGCTCAGTTTGCTACAAATAGCTGTTTGAAGGGCTCTGCAGGGTTGTATGAATCAGACAGCCTCAGATGAATGGCCAACAGAGTGAGAGATAGTGAACCATTTTTCAGTTTGTATTTTTAGGAGTCTCTTCTTTCAGCAGCAGCTGATGGCTGGTGGGAAATTAATCTGTGTTATGCAGATTCTTCATGATTGTTTTCCTTTCAATGAAACAATTTCATGTTCTTCCTACGTGTGCTAAGAATACACCAATATTTACATTAAATTCTCTTAATATAATATCATATATACAGCACAAATGAAAGATGAGTTCTCATTAAAGTATTAAAGCATGACCAAAGTTTTGTGGCATCCTATAACACATGGCAAGTTGAAACTTTTCCTCGTGCTTAGTTTCTTCTGCATTTGCATTCTTACCTCAAATACAGCAATTGCCTGGGGCTTTCCTCAGATGTTGAGGACTCTTCAGCCATTTTAAATATTCATGTGGTCTCTGGAGACTTCCTGCTAGAGGCCAGAAGTGAGAAAGAAGATATTAATTCAACATTCAGAACTGGGGATTGAGAGGTGGCCCACTTATGGTTCAATTTCCTCCTGTGTGTGTAAAAGAGGTTGGGTATAACATGCAAAACCAGCACGTGGCTGCTGTCTGAAAAGGACCCCTTTGTAGTCTAAAAACTTATATATAGGTGAAGTGCCACTGCAGTCTTTCCCAGAAAAGTTCACACCATCTGTCAAAGTTATCATGTATTAGAAAGTAGGAGAATTTGGTTTTTCTTTCACATTGGCATAAGAGATAAGGAAGCTTCACTTACCAGCTGAATCTGATCTTAGAGATAGCAGGGATATCTGTTCACGAAAGAAACTTCAAGATCAGATTTTGTTGACAGCAATTATATCCACAACTGTCACCTGCCTATATAGTAACATGATTTTCTGACATTCTTCCTTTCCCTTGTTTCTGTTCCCCAGAGCTGAGTGGATTAAAAAAACCCAACAAAAAACAACAACAAAAACAAGGCAAAAAGCATTTTTGTTGGAAATTTGTTTCCAGTATTTGCTTTTCCTGAAAGACTAAAGCCCCAAGTAGGAAGGGACAGAGAGGTGAGAAAAGACAGATTTCAGCTGCTGAGATCTGAAAAATACTTTCATCTTCTGAGTAAAACACCAAAATAGTGACATTTGGGCAGATATTTATTAAAAAAAAAAAAAAAAAAGTCAAAATTCAAATGAAGTCTTTCAACAACAACAACAAAAAAAAGCCAAGTGTGCAAGACCCATTTACACTTTACTGCAGTTTTTAAAATATTTGTAGTGAATTGTGTGTAGAACTGTATTAACAGGTAACATGTTTTCCATGTCCCTAAGAACCTACAGCCTTAATGTAGCATGTCAAAACATAGGATTAAAGGACAAAACAAGTAAGGGTGTGAGACTACTATAAAGAGAGTTAGCTTGGAGACGTGTTTGAGGGAAGACTGTAGAGTGAGAGAGAAGAGGATCGGATAGATGAAAGCAGAGAAGGTGTTCAAGCAGGATGGAAGGAAGAAACCAAAGCAGATAAAAGCAGCAGGAAAATGACAGGATTGGGAAGAACTAAAAGAACAAGAGAAGGATGATAAAAGCAGGGGTGAGGTGATGAGATATGCAAAATTCCACACAGACATTTATAAAATTAAAACACACCCTGGTGTGTACAGAACTTACCCACACCTTCTTTCCACACAAAGATCACTCTTAGCATTGCTAACTGATAGTCTCACAGATATGCACTCATTTAACAAATATAAAGGCATATAAAATCCACATTCAGTTAACTTTCAGTCTAAATCAGATACAACCCTCAGCTGAGCAGTGATTTATATACATATTAAACTTATAACCATGAGACATCATTTTGATTATTAGTAGGGCTGTACACTGTCCTGAAGCTTGACATGTAAATAGCTACAGGTTGAGACCTCTGTGCATATGCTCTCCACTTTATTCCCAGTCTATTGCTATGCCTATTACTAAGAACTTAGTTACTATTAAAAAATATAAAAGTGCACTGACAGTACCCAGTGCATACAAAAGAGTCATCATGTGAGACCTTTAGGTGCTGCAAGAAGTTCAATGATTAAGTCAGGGAGCAGTGTTTGGGAGGCACAACCTTCATATATACTCAAGGATGCAAATATTGATGTTTGGGTAAAGGTGTTAGTTTTGTATCATTTGGTTTGGTGGTTAAACCCTCCTTGCTCCAAGGGCCAACTAGTGGCAGAATATCAGTGGGAAAAAAATTACAGCAGTGGGCTTTGAGATCATATTTGGAATATAACATAAATGGTTTTGCTTGACTTGTGGGGAAAGTCAGCTACTAGAAGAAGATGCCTTGAGTAAGAACCCATCATTCTGGCTGTGTGGATGTGCAGGAAAATCCAAGAGGGGATTTGAAAGCTTATATAAATGATTGTGGTGAATGTTAACACAGACACATGTTCATGTGGGTGTGCACAGTCATCAAAGTAGACAGTCAAACATACATGTAGACAAAATAGTTAAAAGGGGAAATAAATAAGAAAATAATATATAAATAGAGATGGTAATCTTCTCAGGACCACTTATATTTCATGAGTCTGATCAATACATACAGTGTTTAATTAATCTAATAATTAATAATTAATCTGTCACATGTGACTGGGTTTGCATTTCTTTCTTAGCCATACAAATAAAGCAGTATCCTCATTGTCACTGGCCTGCTGACTCACTACAAAATAAAATTGTCCTGCTGCATGAGTCTGAGTCTTGGACTACCAGTGGGTCAGCTCTGTAGAGGATGAGGAAGAAGAGAATGTTTATCGTGAAGTGCAGTGGGGAGAACACAGGAGTGGTATCTCCCACTTTCACTATGTCAACTCCTGTCTGTTGGATAAATCCAGGAAAATTTGCTGAAGATTTGCTGGAGACTTTGCCACAGCCTGGTTAGATTGTCCGGCTGCACTCCTTGTCTGTGCTGTGAGAAAGGGGGAAAGGAGAAAAACCAGTGCTGTTTCATCAGGAATACCTTGCAGGGAAGTGCTCCTGAGGGCTGTGGTCCTCCTCTGCACGAGCCAGCTAAGGGTAAATGGTTAGTCCTTTCCAGCCCCTGGCACCTTTCCAGACTTTTGCCACAGAGGTGGCTTAAAATGTCATCATCCTGGTGTATGTCTTTCATACTCTGAAAACCAGCATATTAAAGGTGCCAGTGTTATATCCTGTTGCTATGTCTTCTCAGCTTTTGGGCCTTTCTAGCAATTATAGGGTGGTATTGATCACACTGACCACAGGCACTGTCAGGTTTACCACTTCCCTTCATTATGGTTATTGACTGTTACCCCATCACCAGTAGCAAAGGAGATAACATCACAAACTTGTTCTCACTCCTATCATCACATTCCAGATTTTTATACACAGTTTGGTTTGCTTAGAAGTGATGGCAGTAAAGTGCTCTATAACAGGCCATAGTAAGAACTGCAGTAGCAGGCTGAATACTGTAGGAGCAAAAGAGCTCTTCTTTTAACCTCTGTGAAATAATGGATCTCATAAGCAGTCTCACTGCTTGTCTTGAAGTTTTGAATATGTCCAGAATATTTATTTGGATATCAAGAAGTAATACATGGAAGATAAGACTATCTCCAAGCAAGTAAGAGTTGAAGAACCATGAGATGTCTGTTCCAGAAAAAGAAAAATGGGTCTAATAATTAACCAGAGGGAAGATCTTGGTACTAGAAGGTAGGAAGGGAGTGCTTCTATCATAACATCCCTAAAAATTTCCTTAATATAAGTTCAAAAGTAAGTCTGGACAATTTAAGATTCAGGCAGCTGCTCCTCATTGAGGAAATAATTTCTTAAAGGCTTTGTGGTATCATTTTAGTGGTAGTGGTTACACCACTAAAAACGACAAACACATCTGAAAACCATTGCCACTGAAGCCTGCACTGTTATCCTACATGTCCAACAGGCTTCATGGAAATGCTTGAGGAAGGAAGTTTATAGATTTCTTTAAGTAGTGTTTTGTCTGTCTATCAACCTTCACTTCTCTGTTCTCTGTCAGAAGATCTGCCTAATATTGCATCATCTTGCTCAAGTAGCATCATGTTGCTGGGTTAGTATCTGGATTAACATGTAGATTAAAAGCTGCAGAAAAGTCTAATAAACAAAATGACATTGTCCACAGGGGAAAAATGTTCACTTTTAAATGCTGTTAAAATATTAATCTGTGTCAGCATCATGGAGATATACAGTTTAAATGGAGGTCACCTACTGTTGGAACTCAGTAGTTTTAACGTTCTTTGTGCCTTTGTTTATAAACAAAAGGTTCAATACAACTTATTGGTATGACAGAGTGTAGATCTAGTTTTCATTTGTTTGTTTGTTTTTTAACTACTGTAGAGTTCTGTAATTCTCAAGTTTATTTTCAGTTGAACTTTGCTGAAGAAAGCAAACCTTTTATGGCTTTTACTTTTTAAGGGAAGTTATAGGTATATTGAGCAGGCCTGCATAATACAAATAAAAAAAAAATTCCTTTTCAATATTTTTTTGTTGCAAATAGCGAGTGATTCTTTTGTCTGCCATCAGCTATTTCCATTTTGTACCAACTCCTGAAAGGGTCTTTTAGCAGTGTTGCCCACATGCTAAATTGATTAAATAAAACCTTTTCTCTCTAGTAATATTGTTTGATTATTATTATTGTTATTGTTATTGTTATTGTTGTTGTTATT